>CM057821.1:1519100-1654100 GCA_030067965.1 Latrodectus elegans
CTGATGATGTGTATATATATATATATATATATATATATATATATATATATATATATATATATATATATATATAATATATATATATATATATGTATGTATAATGTATATATATTTCTCAGTATATCTTTCTCTTTGAAAACAAGAGTGGTCATAAAGTAAGATACCGCAAATTTAGTTTCAAAAGATGTGAAATGTGCAACTCTTGTTAAACTCATTTTAGATGTATGTATTTTGTGATTCATTTTAATGAATTTTTATTTACATTTGATAACTAATATTGATAACCACTACATAAAGATCAAACTTATTTATCAGTTAATAATATAAAGGCTCAAATTGAATCTTTGTTCTTATCGCAAAGGGCGGAGGATTGCAGATAATTTATCATGAAAGGTTTTCATAAGCAAACTAATGAGTTTACGAGGTAACATGGTAATGTTATAAACGTTCAGAATAGTTGTACAAACATTTTATCCACAGAAATTATTGCGAAGATGGCTCGAACAAGGAACTGTGGAGCGTTTGTGGGATGTTGGTGCAACTAGAGTGACGTCAGCACACGTGGATTGACGTGTCCTACGTGTAGCAGTGATGGCCCCGCAAAACACGTCTCCCGAAATTCTACAGCTTGTGCAAGACATCCTGGTTTCTAGTGACTTGCCATCGATTGTTTTCTACTGACTTGCGCTGATGGCGTTCGTTAAGAAGACTGCCATCAGCACCACAGTATAGATCATAATGCTTGGAATGCTGAAGGATTAGAGCGATGAGGATGACGAAGTGGAACAGGATTGTTTTCTCAAATGAGTTACGCTTCTGTTTCTTCAGCAGTGGTAATCGTCGCGTGTGAATGTGGCGTCGACGTACAAGCAGGTCCAATACTGCTGTAATTGTGGGACACCCCACCATGCTACAACGCGGCATAATGGTTTGAAGAGCTTTTACGTACGATTCCTGGTCACTTCTTTTTCGTGTTCAGTGTAGTATAACAGCCCAACGTAACGTGGATGATATACTGCGGACGATAACACTTTTCTACCTTCAGATGTGCCCAATGCCCTTTATCAGCAAGATAATGCCACACCGCTCATTGCTTGCATCAGCCAACATACCGTGCAAGGTGCTTTACCGGCCACAGCTTGCACACCAGATTTATCAACAATCGAATACGCTTCGGCTTTTATTGGATGCCATTGACAGTCCGTGCCATTGCCTCCTTCAAAAGATTCATTTTCGCAAATGCTTGAAAGTGGATGGAGAACCATTTCTCAGGACACCATCCGCACTCTCATTAACTCTGTGCCTTGACGTGTTGCTTCGTGTGGATTTATGGTTACTGACATTAAATCCTGTTGCAGCAAAAGTTATGTCAGTTTATGAAACAAAAAATAATTTTTTTCTAGAGCTTTCTGGCGAACAAAATTGGCGGCAAAAAAAAAATTTATTTCCAACAAGAAAAGTTTTTTTTTCAATATATAGTGTATCACAAATGAAGAACAACGCTAAAGATAGAAGAAATTGTGTACTTTTAATTTGTATCTTTTCATGCGACTCATTTGTGTATCATTGTTACATTGATTCAATTAGAAGTTCCCGTCATTCCTATTTTACACTTTAAGGAAAACAATTTATAGGCGCTATTTTACTGAAATTCTAAACGAATCTAAATAGGAGTTAAAAAAGATTGAAGCTTAAAAACTTAGCTTTAGATAATTTCAGACGTATTATTAATAAAATCTTAGTATTAGGACGAAAGAGCTTTTTTGAAACCAAAAGATGGCTGTTTCTTTCGTTCCAGTTGAGATTATGACGATGCGACTTTTGTTAGAATTCTCATTGGTTTAAATATCCATGACGGCAACTAACCCTTCATCTATGTCACATAGTGCATCAAAATGACGTCGTAAATCTAATTTACTGCCTGCCTTTAAATCGAATTCTTCGACAGGCAACGAACAAGGCGAAATTCACCATCGAATGTTTGAATGTCGTCGGCGATGAGGAAAAATCGATTCATGATTTTTACCATTAATAAAGAAGTATTTTTTAACTATAATTTTTTTCCTTTTATAAAAGCTTTCTAAATCATAAAAATTACCAATCGTTCTAAATAATTAGATTTTGAATTTTCAAATCTTTTAGAGATATTGCTTGCGAAATTGAACGCGTTGAAGATTAAACAGAAGAAAGCAAAGTGAAAAAGACAAGATGAAACATTCACTTTATGGTTACTTTAAATCGGCAAGGGTGAATTAAAATTTTTATTTTTCTATTTCGTCTGCTACAAATTAATAATAATTTATTTAAATTTCCTTAGTATCATGTCTAAAGAACCAGAGATATCCTTTTTTCTTAAATAAAAATCAAAATTATTAAAAAATCCATACCTATTACGTATATTCTTAAGGGACCAAAATTTTCCTTTCTTTTCCGAAAAAAATCAAAGGATGGCAACAAATATTTATATATAAATTTCAAAATTTCATTTTTTAAAAATCAAAGCATTGGTAATGTACACAGAGAGTAATCAAATCTTGTAATTAAAAATTTAAATATAAAAACAATTTGGGAAATATTTATATTAGAGATATATTTAAAGAATTGCTATATATATTTTAGGAAAAAAATATTTATGTGCTGAAAGAATCATCAAAAAGTAAGCTAAAGAAATTTCCTAGTTTTACAGCCTTTATTAAAAAACTTCATCACATAACGTGGTAATGTAAACATTAAAGTAGGCTTTCTTTGTAAGAACAACATTTTAACAAAGAAGCAGGATTGGTCTTCCTTACTCATTTATAATTGTATGCGACACGTGAAGGATGTGGTGAGGAGATTAGAGGGATATTTATTCAATTCCCACTACAGGGAAGCTTTATGAATTTAGCCAAGAGAAAGAGCTCCCAATGAGAAAAAAAATAGAAAGTATAAAGACAAAAATCCCACTGAAAGAGATGAGTATAATTAGGAAAGAGAAAAATTTAAGAAGAAGGAAAAAATTTATATCAAAATTAAATTTTGACCAGCCAAGCTGACGTTGTCCAACAAATATATTAAACCTGTAGGAAAGAAAAGCTGCTAAATTTTTTAAAAAGATTACACAAGAGATAGATTATTGTCTTCATTTGTTCAAACTTGTACAAGTGATATTGGGGAATTAGTTTTGAGTTATCCAGTTCTCCAACTAAGCTTAAAGTAATTGATGAATGCAATTAAATTTGTTTTATCAGTCACATTTGTTATACTTTAGTGAGGAATGTATAACCAATGTATGATTGCATCACTAATGGTGTAAATGATTTTTTGTGTAACGTTTAAGAGAGAGAGAGAAAGAGAGAGAGAGAGAGAGAGAGAGAGCGATTAATTTAAAAAATATGCCTGAAAAATTTAATTCTTAAGAAAAGGGTTTGCACAAGTAAATGTGCAAGTCTATTTTAAAATGCTTTCAAAATTTGGTTTTAAATTGAAAATAAAAAATAATTTAGTTAATAACTCTAGAAATAGAAAAATTAGCTATTGGTTTTTATACATCTAATAATTGATATTATTAATATTGGTACTTAGTACCAATTGTTAATTTACCCATTAACAATTGGTACTTATATGTTGAAAAAGTATAATTATAGAATTATTATATAAATTTAATCTAATAATCATACACACACAAACTATAAGTTAAATTTTTTTTACCATTTCAGAAAAATTTATTTTTGAAAATTTGCCATATTAATACTTCAAATAAAAAGTCGTTTTTATTTGTCTTTCCAGAGTAAAATTGTTGAACTGATATACAAATTTATTAAATAAAAATTATTTTCATAAACTTTCGCAGTTATATTTGGCCTTTAAAAGAATTTTAATTTTGCATATGTTTTAATGTATAAATAATATATCATTTAAAATTTACATATATTTGTAAATTTTCTGTATTTTCAGAATTCGCCGTATACATAATTTTTTATTAATAAATCCCATCTATACTCTCCCCTTTCATTTACAAATTTCGTTTGCTTTATTTTTTTATCTTCATTAAAAAAAATGCTCTACCGACAACATTGCATTCTTTTCAATATTTCACAGTAGCTTGACTCAACAGTGAAGACGGTACGCCTAAGATCGCGAAGTATTACACTTATTCATGACTTGAAATAAATTAATCATAATAAATAAATAAATGAAAAAAATAAATTAAAAAAATTAACTGGCATACCGTAATTTTCAGTAGCAGCAAGTTACATCACGCAATTTTTTTAAGAACAATACATTTTTACAAACATAAATCCATAATAATTAACTGTGATTGATCGTTCATTATTTCATTCAAAAATTTTAGTTTTAATTAATTTGGAATACAAGAAATTCGAAGACTTCTCAATTGTAACTAGGGATTAAGTAAAAGAAAAATGCTTATGACAACAATTATAGACGTAGAGGACTCTGGATTTGAGCATTTTTAAAGTGCACAGTTACAGTGAATATTTTCTGTGTAATGTTCTATGTAATACCCATACAGTTATAAAGTAAACAATATATAAATGAATGCAATAAACCTTTTAACCATACATATGTTTTAGGAATTATTTTCTTCATGGACTCCATAAAATTTTTCTGTATATAGGGAAAATAATATCATTATATTACTATTGATCATGCTGCCCATCCTATCAGCCTACCTGAATACGGAGGTTCGAATAGATTTGAATCCTGGTTCAGGCATGCATGTACTTTCTTTCTTTACTTTTCCTGTCTTTGTCTTTTCCTTGTATGAATGAGTTGCGAATGATTGCCTACCCTATAAACGGGTACCTATTGCATGTGTATACTAAGAAAATCGGACAACACACCAAAATATATTTCAGTTGGAAAAGTGAGTGCACCCCATAATGCCAGCCTAGATGGCACAAGAGAACAACAACGCATACGAAAAATATTTATCCAGTTAAATAAGTTAATAAAAAGAAAATTATAATACAATATCTTAATGCAGATTAAAACAAATATGCCTTCTAAATTATTCTTCACTCTTATTCATATTAATTATTATGATAAACATATTTAATTAAATAAACGTGATATAGCAAACATTTAAAAATGGAGTAAATTTGTAAAATTATCTGTAACTGCTTTGTAACAGCTTTTTATATTCTATATATATATTTTTTTAGAGTTCACGATAACGGATAAAATACCTGTTAATCGATAATCTATACTGTTATCAAAATCTCCTTTGGCGAAATCTGATATTAGATTGGCGATAGGTCCTGGTGTTTTTATCGGTAGGGATGAATATGATAGTATACATCTTGAGGGAAATTTATTTTAACAAATTTAAAATAAATTGGAAACGAAGAGATATCTTTTGAAGACAAGAAAACATTTTTCGATGGAAGATTTTCTCAGATTTTGCTTTTAAGATATTGTTGCAGTACGTCTTAGAAACAAGATTATCGGCTTAAGTGCAATTTCCCTCCATTCAAAAGAAAATTATCTTTTTAATCGATAACTTTTGTTAACACTTATATTAAGTCTTTTAATGTTCTTGGAATCGAGAATACAATCGAAGTTCATTAATCGCATTTAATAGCTTTTAAAATATTAACTTTATGACTGGTTTTATTATAAAATTTAAATTTCATTACCGGAAAATATAGCATTATTTATATCAGAAAAAAGTAAGAAATACATCAACATATAAAATGAAGATAACTTCATAACATGAAGATAACTTCAGTCATCTTTGCCAATTAATTAGAGTTTTTTCTGCTCTTTCTTCTATTTTATTGTAAACTATCGAATGACTTGAATAAACGTGAAATGGCCTAGAGAGCCAAGGTTTCAGCGTTTACAAATTGAATTATAGTTTTCAGCAAAAGGTACCTCGACAATTTTTCAATTTCGATTCGAAAGTGTTGCAGTCACAAATTCATCACCCGAAATGGATGTCATATAACCAAAGCAATTCGACGATTGTAAACTGCTTGTACCTACGCGGACGTTGCTTGAATCCATTTAAAACTATCTTTGGAATCATCACGCTAGAATTTGGGTACAACTTGAGACAGGTTTCACAAAAAAAAAGGATTCTCATCAACTTTAGAATTTAAAATCAAACAAGTTGATTTCACTGATTTATCAACCAAATGGATGTCAATTGTCTTAAGTTATTTAACCACTGCTAGCTAAACGGCTTGTGTCCACGTGCATACGGATAGAATACATTGGAAATCGTTTGGAGAATCATGAATATGGCTTTTGGGTATCAATGGATGTTCTCTCATAAAATGCATCTGAATGTTTTCGAATCGAACGAATTGAAACTTACCGAGTCATCACCCAAACTGAATGACATTTGTCCGAAGTTTATGGACCATGATTATGCAGCTTATATCAAAGCGTAAGTGGACTAATCATTGTGAAAGCTTCTTAAATATGGTTTTGCATTTGTAGATCAATTGGGATTTTTCGAACGAAATTCATCTCCCCAACATTTGCATTCCGAGTTGAATGAAAAAAAATCATCAATAGCAATAGCTGTCCTGCATTCAAATCCAATTGACCATGTCGTGCATGTAAGTGTGAAAGCGGTTCAGAGATACGAAACAAGATTCGCATTCGATAAACGGTAGACGTTTACATAAATCCAGTATTGGGTTTCTTGTTTGCGCTAGCAAAAGCCTTTCTGTGATAAAACCAAGTCTTGTCAATAAAAAAAGCGCAGAAACAAATTTATTGGTTGGAAGTATTCCTCAAACGAGAGTCAGATAGGCGATTTTGAAGATTAAAGTAATTCCAACGGATTTCAAGCGAATATGAAATGACTGCAAGGGAAATGGTGAGTTTGAAGTGGGGGTCCAGAAAACTGGACTTGATGAAAAACTAGATTTCAAAAATATAACAATTTCTCGAATTTTATAACACGCTTTTTGTTTTGTTTTGAAATCTGAATTCGAAGCATTTTAATAATAATGAAAAACTTTCACAATACTGAAAACCTTTGGGAAACAAAATAAATAAAATGATGTAAACATAAAGAAACATTTGAAACGAACAAACTACTTCACATTTAGAAAAAAAATTTCGTTTTATTATTTTTTTCGAAAATAGTCACAGGAATTCTTGTTAATTGGTATGAACAATCGAAGCAAAAGCAGCTTCTGAAATAACCATTTTTCGGTTTGGTAACTTGTTGGTTCTATTTTATTTCCCCAGAGCAATTTTTTGACAGCTATTATTGCTACAGTAATATGCTGAGAATATTCAAGAAATATATACCTTCTCTACTTAACATGTTACAGATTTTTTCCCTTCCAAGAGAAAGAAGCAACGTGAATTCAAAAATATCCCATTTAAAACTAGAAAACACAAATGCAACAAGATAAAAAAAGGAATATCTGGAATTGCAAATTTTGCTGATTACTGCAAAGAAAGCTTACATTGATTTCTATCTTTCAAATTTTTATATTTGAAGTAAACACTCATTTTACGCACATAAAAAGAATACCCACTTAAACAATCAATTAATATTCTTCTTTTATTATATATATATATATATATATATATAATGTTAAATACACTAGTTTTTCAGGTACACTTATCCTTAAGGAAATTGAACTTTTGTTCCAGAGCCCCTTAAAAACTGATTTTGTCTCTATACATAATAAAGAAAAATTTTCCATTAATTTGCTCCATTATTCTTTTCAGTTTCTTAGGCTTGAAATTTCTACTATAAACTTAAAAGTATAAATTTTTTCTGAATGGTTTCAAATGATTTTTATGTAGTATTTATAATATTTCTAATTTTAATCACACACACACATATATCCAGTATGCAAAATGATTATTTGTACACTACTTTTTTTTTAAAGTTTAGAAACATATAAGCAGCTATTTTATTCCTTGCGATGTGTGAGCTTTAGTTTGTTGTTTATTTCTATGTAAACGGAAAAATATTTTGAAATAATGGAAAGTAAAATCTAAATCTTTCAAACTTGGAAAATTTCAAGCAAAATGCATATTTGTACACCTATATCTCCGGTAAGTATTACTATCACTTTATGTAATTTTTCACATGATAGTTAATTTTTTGGGTAGTTTGAATTTTTTAAATATTGAAGGTTATCTTTTTTAGCAGTGAAGGTCACTCGCAGAGAAAATTTTAGAAATGACCTCAAAATCAAAAGAAGTTTCTTCAGGCATGAGAACTCCTTTTGTTAACCTTAATAAAAGTAGAAAATCTTATCACGAAATTCAAAGGATGGTTAAGTAACCTTTTACAACTATTGGTTACATGGTAAGAAAATATAAGTATACTGTATGCGTTGAAAATGAATGCAGGCTAGTTGCCCCGAGTAAATTAACTTCAAGAAATAAACGAAGTATTTTTAAAGCAGCTATTAGAAATCTACAAATTTCTGCTCAAAAAATTGCAAATGACCTTCACGCATCTTCTAACATTAGAGGGACCGCTCAAATAATAAGAAATGTGCTGATTTAAAGGGCAGAACTCCGAGAAAAAAACCAATAATCTCTGAAGTTAATAGAAAAAAGCGTCTAGAATTTGCTATGAAATACAAAGACAAACCAATGAACTTCTGGAAAAAAGGTTTTCTTTTCAGATGAGAGTAAATTTGAAATTTTTTCACCTCCTAGTATCCGAAAAATCTGGCGAAAAAATAAAACAGCCCTTGATGGTAAAAATGTACTTTAGACCCTGAAACATGTTGGTGGTTTGGGGCTGTGTAGCTCCCGGCGGGGTTGAAAAATTACACTTTATTGATACAAAAATGACAGCTATATGTAGCATTGATGTGTAGCGGCATAACTTATTAGACAGTTCTAGAAAATTGGATATCGGAGACACTTTCTTATTCCAACAAGATAAAGATCCAAAACACACTGCGATTATTACTAAAATATGGTTGGTTTATAATACGCCAAGACGCCTTGGAATTCCACCACAATCTTCGGATATAAATCTAATTAAAAATTTGTGGATGATATTGGATGCTCAAGTCTGAAAAAAATATTATAATTAAAAATAGTAATTTGAAAGAAGCACTCTCATGGAAGCTTAAGAAGAAATAGATCAAGAAACCACCAAACAGTTAATGGAATCAATGCTAAGACGTATTGAAGGTATTGTAAAAACCACAATGGAATGCATACACAAAGTATTAAATTCTATAAAATATAATTATATTTAAAATTTGCCACTAAGTAAGTGTACATATAAGCTTTTTGTATAGTTTATCTAAAGTTTATTTGTTAATCAACTAGTTTAATGTGATTTTTTTTTGTTTTGATACTTTATTGTTATTTTACCTCACAAAATATATTTCTGCAATTTTAACTTACTTACCATATTTTATTTTGCTATAAAATTCTAAATTTGAAGTGTACAAATAAACTTTATGTTAACTGTATATATCGTTGTCGATGGGAATTTGTCGAAGTCTCAGTTCGAAAGCTCTTACTTTTTCAAAGAAGATAATGGTATGGTGAGTAAAAATCTTCCTTCAGGTTATATATATATATATATATATATATATATATATATATATATATATATATATATATATATATATATACTTTAGAAAGGAAGATTCACATATGATGTGAATTGATTTCAATATCGTACTTTCTCATCTATTCTTCGGAAGATAAAATGAGAAATTCTCCATTTTAGATATTATTTTCACGAGAATCAATATTTTGCCCAAAGATGTCATTTTTACTTTCATGTATTGAGGGAGAAAAGATTTGATATCTGATAAGCTCCTGTTTATTTTAGTTCCTCTCAGAACATGGTGTAAATTTCTGTTTTTGATAATAATGTTAGAAAACTTGAAGAAAAATGTGTGTGTATATTTTTAATTTTGTAATTAAAAATATAATATTAACATCTTAAATTTCTAACTACGAAGTATTTATGAATTTTTCAATTATTTTTAATCATTAAATAAATAATAACGTTAGTATAATTAAGCTTGTTTTAAATGTATGGTTAATTTTACAGCAAAAAAAAATTAATAAATAAAATAAAAATAAAAAAAATCATGTGAGTTGAGTGAATACCATTAGGTTTCTTGTGTTTCGGGTCTAATAACGTGTCGCTTTGCTTAGCATTACAACCTTTGACTAAATATTTTTGCATATGTTAATATGTAGCAGTAGTAAGCTACAACTGGATATTTGTAAAATTATTAATAATAAATTATAAACAAGTTGGAAAATTGAAGATTTTTGTATTTGCGATTTAGAAGAAATACAAATATTTATAATAGAAAATAAAAATAATTAATTTTCCAAACTGTGAATTTAGAAATATTATTCTTGTAATTGTTGACCCCTGCTTAGGAGCAATATAAAAGTTTTTTGAGCTGTGTGTGCCTTTGTCCGATTAAATAAAGATTAAGATGTTGCATAAAATCCGATGTTATTCATGTTATTAATATATACTTGCCAGAAAAAGTTAGCGTACAAGCGCGTAAACATTCTGGAAAGAATAAAAGTACTTTAAAGATTCAACATTAATTTATAATTTTTAAACAAAGTATTTCTTTAACAATTCCTTAAATATCAGTAACAATTTTAGAAAGATAATACACATTCATTCAAAGTAATAATAATAATAATAATTAAAAATTACACAAAAGCAGTTAGAAAAAGTTTACTAACAGATGGGAAAAGTCTTTAAAAATAGCTTCTATGGAGTCAATTAAACTTTAATATCTAATTAGAAAACCTTAATGTCTAAGATCATTTTCTAATCGTTTAAGCATAGAGTTTACTAGCTTGGTGGTTTCCGCAGATGAGATAATATTCCATGTCATCATAGGTACTCTTTTCCACAAATCTTTGGAAGTTGTGTTATATTGCGTTCCAATAAGTTTCATAAGTGTTAGATGGTGTCTGGCGATTGTGAGCAGTCGTTTTGGATCCTTGTCTTGTTGAAACGAAAAGTTCTCACCGAGGTTCAAATCTTGTACAATATGCTTTGAATTTTCCTTTAATATATTTAGATGTCCCATATGATCAAATGTGGAGTGTTCAAAAGTTAATCGACCAACTTCACTTGCTGCCCCAAATCATTACGCCACCTGTAGTGTATATAACTATAAGATTTTGCTTCTCAAAAGCCATGCCATGATTTCTCCACATCAGTTTATGGCCTTTGATGCCAAAGATACAAAATTTGCTTTCACCAGAGGTTTATTAACTGCCGAAATTACAACGGTTTTGCTTATTGACAGTTTAAATACATGGCTTTCTACGAGCTACATGGCTATGATAGCCAGATATTTTTCGAAGTTTTCGTATAATATCTTCATGAAGAGATTTTTTTTAACTTTTATTAATATAAATTACTATTGGAGAATCAGTAATCTTAAACATAAAGATTTCAGGATACATCTCTTTTCTCATAAAGTCAGCCTAGATAGACGGCCATTTCGAGGTTTTGAGATAACAGATTTCGACGGCTTGAAATTAATAATTACTTTTTGGGTAGAAGAATGAGTTCTTCCAACTGTCTTGGTAATTGCTCTAAGAGTTTTACTTTCATTCCTCAGTCTGAAGATGCCTTTCTTTCCTTTAGAATCCAGGAGCAATTTATTTTCCTTTAGAATCCATTTTAAGTCTACTTTTTTACAAGTACTATAATGCATCATATCAAGAAAACAATATTTTTTTTGTTCTGTTTGTCGTATTGCCACCAGAATTAAAATGAATAAGAAGTAAAAAATAAATGCAGCCGATATTTCATTTCATACAAGCTCACGGAGGCTAAAAATGAAGATTAATTTGCAAATATCTTTGTAATTTGTACCAGTAAGCAAACATTTTCTGAAACTTTTTGCATAATTTTAAATTATTATTATTAATTTAAAACATTGAGTGTTATCTTTTCTGAAATTGTTAATGATATTTAAAGAATTGTTAAAAAGAAGCTTTATATATATAAAATTTGAATTAATGTTGACACCATAATGCACTTTTATTTTCTGTAAAATGTTTGCTGTAATTTTTTATGCAGACTTTTTCTGGCAAGTGTAGCTTTATTGCATGATTAATTAAAACAGATTATTTAATAAAATCATTTATTTTTATTTTTTCATGTATAAACGTCATTATTTTTTTAATGTTTTATTTCCTTATATTTCATAATATTAATCCTCATTAATGAGATAAAACTATCTTTTTAGTATTTTTTATTGACTTGACATGCTGTAAAAACAAAATATCCGCAATCATGATTCTCGAAATTATATAAGACCTGTATAATTATGTAAATAAGAAATCCTCAATGTTACGATGTACAAAAACCGAATTTATTGAAATCGTATACAGTAGAAAATAAAAACAAATACGCGATATTTCAAAATCGTGATATTCGAATTTAGGAAATCACAAAATATCTCACTAAATAGAAATTTTCGAAATAGCATTTTTCAAATTCCATAATCACGTTATATCAAGCCACTTTAACTAGCGAGAAAATGTTTGTCATCCTTTTTCCAAATCTTGCTAAGCTGTGGACCGAGTTATAAATTAACAAGTATTGTTGCAGAAGCTTCTTTCCTTTAGTTCATTTCTGAAAATCAAAATACTGATATCCACGGAAAACAGCCAAACAAGATAAATTTGAACTTATTGTTGAAGTAAAATGAGGGATATAAAGCTTATTGAGACTTTGATAAAAACTTTGATTTAGTGGAAATGGGATGAAGTTTCACTTTGGGCCTGGTTTACAATGAAGAAGTCTTCTTCCCAAAACACAGATGCATGCACTTTCCTGAAATGATAAGGCACTTTTTTTAGCAGCGAATCTAAGCCTTAAAATCTGCCAAGAATAAAACATGTAACTAGTAATCAGATAACTTTATATTTAAAAAAATTATAAAAGAGTATAATTAATTTATTTTAAGGTATAACGTTTCTTGGAAAAAATGAAAACATTTTCTAAAATTTAGGAAGAAGAATGACTTTTAGTATTTAAAAATAATTAATCTTAGAAAAAACTTATTCAGAAAATTATAAATGTCACTAGACTGAGAATTTCTTTTGAGTAATATGTACTCTAAATAAGCAAGACTCGTCATAAGAAAATAGTGGTACTGAGAAAAGCTTATTTTTTTAGTGCAATATGTACTTGGTTAATTTTAGTTATAGTAAACAAAGAATATACTAAAATAATTTTAATTAAGTTTTGCGATTTCTTAATGTAAAAGGAATGTCTCTAGACAATTGAATTACTGGTTTGGAGATTCGCCAAGTAAATTAATGCAAAAGTGGTTATACATTTATTAAAAAGTGCTTTGTAATGTTTCTTTATGTTTGTTGAAAATATTTCAAGTAAAAATGCATAGATTTTAATGAGGTATACATCATTCAAAATGTTTTTTTTGCATCAAATGCAGAAATTATCATAATTTTTAGGAAAAATTTCAATTATGAAATTTTATCAAGCTGTATTTAAACATTTTTAATTAATTTGGAATATTCCTATTTATTAGAATCTTTGAGCACATAACGATAATGATAATATTCTTAAGGGAACAATATGAAAAGGTAAGTTAATGTTTGATTAAAATTACTTTATTGTAACGGTATTCCACTTTTTGAATGTCTAATAAAGAGTCCCCCTCTGAGTGATGATATACGCATGTTTAAAAACAAACACACGCACACATACACGCACGCACATGCGCACTTGCACGCACATGCGCACGCACGCGCACGCACATACGCGCACGCGCACGCACGCGCTACGCGCACGCACGCACGCACACATACGCACGCACGCACACATACGCACGCACGCACGCACATACGCACGCACGCACGCACACATACGCACGCACACATACGCACGCACGCACGCGCACACATGCGCACGCACGCACGCACGCACACATACGCACGCACACGCACGCACGCACACATACGCACGCACGCACGCACGCACGCACACATACGCACGCACGCACGCACACATACGCACGCACGCACACATACGCACGCACGCACACACACACACACACACGCACGCACGCACGCACGCACACACACACACACACACACACACACACACACACACACACACACACACACACACACATATATATATATATATGCTCGAAAGCAGTTAATTTATCTAAGAGGAAATGCAAACTGTTATGTCTTTATTCACTTATTGAACATGTATTAGAACGGCTTTAGAATGTGAAAAAGGCATGTAAATTGATGCTTGGCACAGATGCTGTGTAATCCAGGAAGTCAAATTTTGAGTTTGGTGATCTTTTGGCGTATTTAGTTATATATCTGGCAACCTGGTTTTTATTACGTCATAGATAAGGAGACTTATAAGAATTATGCAGAGAATTCTGTTTTGGCAACTTTAGTATTTACGTCGTCTTTGCAACATTTCTTCATCGCCAAAAAATAAATAAAATATAAAAATAAAAAAAAAAAATAAATAAATAAGAATTTAGCATTTTGAATTATACAGCATTTGTGGCGGACGTTCTTACATTATTATGGTATGGATTCGCATTTTGTAAATACAAATTTCACATTATTTGAAAATTCATTTTCTTAAATTACGTTTTTAAAACCGGAGAGAGAGTTGAAAATCTTATGAATTCGGTAAATGCATGACATGCTCAAGAGACACAGTGACATCTCTTGAAAAACTCGACAAGACTTAGTAGACAATGACCAAAACTCTATATATCAATAGGAAATGTGATATTTTAACGAAATATTTGTTAATACCGTTTCCAGCACAGTCTATTGTAGTTTTATTTACCAATGATGACTTATGATTTATGAAAAGATGACTCATTTATAATAAGTTCAATGCTACTTCCAATGGAATTCGCAATGGTTAATAATGTGCTCTTTATTAATTAACGGTACTTACGCATTATCACAACCATGCCAACCTCCGAGATAACTTGCCAAATTGGCAACCCCATTGTCTAACGCATCTAAGATGCTGAATTGGCAATCATTTATGTCATTTCAAATTTCCCCTCTTGCCACCTTTCTCAGCTTACCCGTTCGTTGAAAATGGTGAGCTCGAATACTAAAATGTAAATCTGGGATTTACCGAATTCTAAAAAAAGATGCCGTTACACTTTTATAGAAATATAACATTTTACCAGACGTTACGAAATGTACCAGTTCACACCCGATGAAGCTTTATTTTGGAAAACAGATTTTTGGAAGTGCAAAGTTGCCACATGTAATCAACACGTGGATATAGTAAGTAATTGGTTGGAGGGAAATAGTATCCCGTTATTATAATAGAAGTAAGATTCATGTATTTCTGGTGCAAGGAATTAATAAGAGTCAAATTTTGTGACGAAGAACTTAATTTAGCTGACAAAACAGTCATAGACTGGAATAATTATAGGAGAGAGATTTGTGTTTTCCACATGGAAAGCAAAGGAAAAACGAAAATAAGTGCATCTAACCGCATTGTGTAAATAGATGAAAGCTTGTTCATGAAAAGGAAAAATAATTCGGGTTGAATATTGTCAGAGCAATGGATTTTTGGTGGCGTCTGTCGAGAGACCAAACAAGCATTTTTAACAACTGTTCCTGTGATAGAACTGCAGCCATGCTTTTCCAGATAATCGTCGAAAACATTGAGGAAGGGACTACACTTTATTCTGATTGTTGGAGAGAGTATCACACTGATCAATTGGCAATCGCCGGTTTTAATCATTTATGAGTAAATCACAAATATAATTTTGTTGACCCCGAAACGGGTGTGCATACTCAAACAATGGAAAGAATGTGGGGTTCCGCGAAATGGAGGAACAAGAGACAACGGGGTACAGCAAGAATTCATATGGTGACAAGACCAAGAAAACGATAAAAGATTGCTTTGATTCTATTTTAAAATTCATTTCGCAATATTTTCCACCAAAACGTAATTGATACATCGTTAAATAAAGGTATAAGAATGAAACAGATAAAAATTACTTATTTTTCTTCAGATATTATTTATTATTTTCTTTCATATTGTTTCTCTATCACATTGTACTATTGTACTTTTCAACTACGCGCTCCACGTCCCGTTAACGTATTCCGTTTTTAGAATTTACCCAGTCTTATATAGTGCCACCAATATGGTTGCGATTATACGTAAATACCTAATTAACTAATATTATTACTGTTGAAAACAGATAAAGAGATAAATATCAAGAACATGATATCTCGTTTATAGCATTTATGAAATCTCAAGCTACAGATGTTACTAATGCGGTGGTTAGAGAAGCCTTACTTTAGTCAATGAGTTTCTTAATCATGAGATTTTTTCTAACAGTCCTTTGAATAAGAAATATTTGATTAATAAAATGGTCGAAAAATTAATGAAATGGTCGATAAATATATTCATTCACTTTCATATGTTACTTAATATCTACACATTTATATTAGTCCTAATGCTTTCATACAGATTACAGCATTTGAACTCTAGGAGACAACCAACATTAATAATAATACTCGTATTGTTATGTGAAATTTAGAAAGTGTTAATGCTTCGTGTAAAAAAGTAGTGGCTATTTATTGATTTGAGCTTGATAAATGCGTTTAAGACTCCTTCGGAAGAAGTTTTTCCTATTCTTTACAAACTCAAGTAACAAAGAATGAAGAGTTCTTTGTTGTTTTAATGTCTTAAAATAAAAATCTTCCCATGAAATGTAAGGAAGAAGTAACTCGTAATATGAATCCAGGTGATGCTTTCATTTAAAATGCCAGATTTTATATCAAAATTTACACTTTTAAAATTTTTAGTTAGTATTTTACATTTTTTCTGTAAATAAATAAAAGGTTCTTGAGCATTTTTTATAATTTTGAATAGTGAAAATTTCATTCAATAATTGCATGTTATATCTAAATTTCTTGCAACTTATTTTTTTGGGAAAATAACGTATGAACTAAATTTAATTGCAAATTTAATAGGTAAAATTTGTATAATTTTTTTTTTAATATTTAGTTGAAGTTTGTAATTTTTTCCCTTTTGAATTCACAAATCATGGTTGTTGTATATCATCAAATAAAGCAATTGCTCTTCATATCAGAATATAGCAGTTCAATAGGTAATCTAGTTACAGGTTGAAAGGTAAATAGATGAATTCATTATTCAATAAATAAATTTTTCCATAACTGAGTAGGGGTAGATCACGCGGCTTGTAATATCATACATACATAGTGGTGAACATGAACACTGGACTGTATCTTTAGGTTAACAGACTTGGAATACTTACTCATCACAAAGCGTCTCTTATTTTGAACTACGGTCAGGTGACAAAGTCCCATCTGAGCTGACTCCGTGTTTATCCGTCTTATATTAGAACATAGGAGGTCACCGACTAACGTGAACATGTCACCAACCCATGGAGCTGTAACGGCCCTTTGAGGAGAATGTGATCACCTTCCCAGTTGCCGCTCTCCTGAAGCGACATTTCATCTAGTTGGTCTTACTCCTAAGCCATCAGGGATCGTGAACACTGCTGTAAATGCAACACTTTGAAGGAAACATGTAAATAACATGAAGTATGCAACAGGCATTTGCGGAGGCGAGATATGCAAATGATTAGAATTTCATCGCTAACGCATACCATGCGCGCCTGTGGCGCTACTTCAAATCTCTATTTAAGGCTATTAAGACGATTTCAAGTTCGGCAATTTTGTTTTTCTTGTAGTTTTATTTAAAACCATTAAATATGCCTCTTAGAAAACAGCGATAATTTTTTGATCAAGTATCCGAGTTCGAAAGAGGAAGGAGAGCGGTTTACCGAGATTGTGGATTATCTTTCAGGGAAATCGGTCGTCGTGTTGGACGAAATCAAACAATTGTAATGCGAATATGTGAACGTTAGATGAAGGAGGGTAAGACGGACCGACGTGTTCGATCGCATTCAAATCAGTCCATCATTTCACGTGATGACAAGCATATTCTGGGCATGGCAGTGACGGATCACTCAGCCATATCACGAACAATAGCACGGCACATTTAGTATGTAACGCATCATTCAGGGTCTGCGCGTACCATTCTACTCTGTTTACAGCAGAATGGTGTATCCGAAAGACATTCATTGCTTCGTCTACCATTGATGCAGAACCACAGATGTCTCCGCCGCCAATGGTGAGATGGAAAAAAGATGTGGATTGCAGAATGGAATGAAATTGTCTTTACTGAGGAGTCATGCTTCTGTCTACAACTCCTCGAGTCAGGAGGCAGCATGGAGAAAGGATGGTGAACAGCCGCAATGTGCACAGCTACACTGGTCATGCACCGGGTATTATGCTATGGGGCGGTATTGGAGATTACTCTCGCACTTCTCTAGTACGTATTGTCTTACTTTAAACAGCCAGTGATGCATCTTCGACGTGTTTGAAGCCAGTTGTCCTTCCTTATCTTCAGGACTTGCCCACAGCCATATTTAAATTGGATAATGCGCGACCACACTCCAAGACTTCTTCGACAATTGCCAGATTGGATTGCTTCCATGGCTGGCTTGCTCTCCGATATTTCAGCGAGAGAAAACAAGTGGTCCATGGTTGCTTAACGATTGACTCAGATTATATCCACAGCTGCCACACGAGATCAATTTTGGCAACGTGTTGAAGCAGCTTAATTTTCTGTACCCCAAGAACACATCCATGGTCTCTTTGAATCAATACTGAGGTGTGTGATAGCGGTGATCTCCAACAACTATGGCTACTGATTTTGGCAGGAATCACAATTCACAGAAGTCTGTAAATTTAGTCATTTGATACTTGTGGTCAACATGTTATCAACAAAATAAATTTTGTTGTGATATCTCTTGTCTTTATTGGTGTTGCATTTTGGGTGGCCAGCAGTATAGTAACAGCATAGGTATCGTGTTTTATGTCATATTCAATCATGACTCATATGAGAATCATCATGTCGATTCTCCTAGCCTCCAAAGACCACTTAATACATGTTCTTTAAATCTATGGAATCGAAGGTCCTGTGGTCTATCGTTCCCATAGATTTAAAGGTATGGAGAAAATTTCCTTCCCCTCCAGATTAATGTCAAAATTCAAGGCGTGGATCCTCTGGTGATGCTATTTATCGAAAAAGTACTTAGAGTAAAGTCGACTTTTCTCTAAGTTTCCTCCGATAGTCACCTTTGTGATACTCTGGTTAAACGAAAAATGCATCCTACTGATTTAAATTAACATAGTTGTCGGCAAAGCGAGCCTGGCTTGTCCAAGTATCACAAGTAACAAAAACAACCTGCTGCTTAGCAGAATTCTTAAAATTTGATGCTGGATTGGAGATAGTCTCGAATTTTTCAAACAAGGCCCTCTTCCATAACGTGGAGCATGTCTCTGTTAATACAGCGCGATAGATGTGGTTGTATGAGTGAATGTAGGAAACATAAAATCTCATGGAGCAGGAAAGAAGCAGCTTTTTTTAGTCTAAGACCGGAGCATCCGAAGGGAAAGACTGACTTGGCTCCTTTGCCTGTATGCCTTAGGTGAGCGTAGTGGAATAGCCTTCACACCTTGGGTGACTCTTACAGGGGTATACAATCCCGACATTCATTTCCCATTATGACCAGGCGCATCTCTCTTCTTTGATGAGGCGTCACACAGGATTTGGGAGGGGTCAATGATGATATATTTTATATAAATTTAAATAAAGAAATTTGTGATTCTTAGGAATCTTACATTAGTTAAAAATTGATGCACATATTTGTCTTTCTACGGAAAAAGTGTCTTTTCTAAAGAAGTGCGGTTTGCAAGAAAGGGGTCACAAGGTAGTCGGATGTTTTTTTGCAGCAAAAAAAGTCGCCTATTGATGGCGCTGACTGTCCGAAACACAATGAAAAGGACAACAGTACGCTCCATTCATTTATTCTGATAGTAACAGTTGTTCAATATGACCTCCAGTACATTGTACGACACAACTAAGGCGACTCGCAACGCCCGTTACAGCTGAATGCAATATGTCTGAATGAATTGCAGAAACCTCACGACAGATGGAATCTTTGAGTTTGGCCATTGTTGAAGGAGATGAACGGTACACACGTGATTTCAAATAGCCCCACAACCAGAAGTCGACTGGAGTGAGGTCGGGTGATCGTGGAGGCCATGCGATCTTGCAGCCTCGACTGATCAGTCTCTCTTCACCAAAGGTACTCAAAAGGAATCGTTTTACTGTACTGGCATAATGTGGTGGTGCGCCATCCTGCATAAAGTTTATTACAGATAACACACCTCTTTGATTTAATGCGGGCACGACTTTGTCACGCAAAAGAGGGAGGTAACGCTTAGCGGTTACTGTGCACGTTTTCCAGCCCAAACTGGGACACGGTTCTTCAAAGAAGAAAGGTCCGACAATGAAAGATGAGGAGAAGCCACACCAGACTGTCAACTTGGCTGGATGCAGAGATTTCGCTGTGTATTCACGAGGATTAGATGTTGCTCATATACGAGTGTTATGGGTGTTGACATTCTCTATGTAATTCGGCTCTCCGCCAACGAGGGTCTTCCACTGCGTGGCTGATCCTCCAAAGAGCCAGTTTCCTCGAACCTCTTGACAAGCTTGACTATTCCAGGACACAATATGGGGCCTTTCTTCCAGTCCTTTCGTCGTGCGAAATTTTCGCAACGCAATAGTTACTGACTCTCCGTTCAAATAGAACAACTTCACCAACAACGCTCGATCGGGTAATGATAACATTCTGAAAGCGAATGAGAAATTCTCAAGTATCACGGCCTTTTATCGCAAGATTAATTTGCATAATTACTATGCTGAATCTCTCGATGTCAGCGCCATCTGTAGGTGACTTTTTAACTAAAACTTTTTTTGCTACTAAAAAAAAAATTTGACTACCTTGGGAGCCCTTTCTTGCAAACCGCACTTCTTTATCTCACTTTCTTCTTTTTTATGAATTTTTAAAATTGTAACGAACTTTTGGCTCACCCGGTATATATATATATATATATATGAATCTGGGTTTTCTTAACTTTTCAAATATATAACCCATGTTCCACCTTATTTCTTTAAGTATTACTATATAAAGGAGGCCATTCGTTTTAAGGAATAGAGGCTCAATATAATTCAGGAGAGTAACATATTTTTATTTAAAATTACCGCACCATAAAGTATCGTTAAGCAAACGTTGCAGTTATATTAACAGCGGTGTGACATTATATTTCTGAAGTTTATGTACAAAATCTTGAACCGAAGAGTTCTCCGGAGAAGTAGATGGAGCTCATTGTGAATCCTGTCAAATAGGCGATAGATTTACAATTCGCGGTTGTTTTTATTTTTATAATTCTTTGTTTATGTCCTTTTTATTTAAATTTATAGATAATATAAGCATTTAAAAAATTTTAACTTAAATAAAATTACTAAATAAATCTAAAATTTGAAACAAATATTGTTAATTATGGAATGAGGTTCAATGTTTACTTTTGAAAATTTATGTTATTGGTATGGCAGTATATTTCTTAGTGTATCGTGGACTTTTATGATTTATACTGTGTAATGTATACCGTATTCATTTTTTATATATAAATATGTAAAGCTTACTAACAAAAAATAAATGACTTTACAACAGGTTTCCAGAATTCAAAAGCACTTTATTTACATCAGTATTGGCACCATTATAATATTCAAATATTTATAAATTAATGACATTTAAATGCAAGATTTATGATAGTTCTAGTTATCTACCAAAAAATTTCCTTAAAAAAAACAAATGGTTGATATTAAGAAAGTAAAGTATGAGATCACAAGGAATTATCACAGTTAATTTATGAAACCCTCCATGAGTCCTTTTTTCATAACTAAAGCATGTCATAATTTCCATACAAGCATGTGACCTTTTCTTCATCATTAAATCTCGATCCCAGTCCAATTTTACATAATATAAAAGTGCCCATACTTGTAAATGAGTTTTATGAAAATTTTCATTCATTTTAAAATTCTTGTTTGTTTTCAAATGGTTATATATAGCATATAAGAAATTTCAATATTGTTAGATTTTGTTTTTAAATTTTATTGTTTCAAATTATCTTAATTAATTTCATTAACAGAAGAATAACCTATGTAAATGATTAAAAAAAAAACATAATATGGCATATGACAACATATCTCAGCAACAAAGGACTAATTTATTATGATTGGTCAGAATCATAGCTTTCTCCTTCCTATAAACCAATTTTATAATTGCAAATATTTAACATTTTTATATTATTGTGAGATAAACTTTATAAATTTTAGTATGGATTTCTAACGTTTTCGCATTGTCATACTTTTTTACAACTGTGCTACACAGTGAAAACGCATTAAATATAAAATGAAGATATTAACAATTGCGTCATTATCGTACGAAAGTAAACATTTTTTAATTAAAAATCAGTAAAATTAATGAATAAAAAATGAAAAATATCAAAAGCGAATACTAATAAAACATCTTTTTGATATTAATATTTTTAGTAGGGGAACACAGTATCAGAAGAAATAACAAATATGTTTGGGGAAGAAAAAGTCAAAATGTATCTGATATCTATCATAACTGACTTGTAAAGGAGTTATGGAACAGGGAAACTGATTTTTCAGCAAACCTTATATACAATCTAACTTCAAGTACCAATTTATACAAAGTTCAATAACAAACATTTGAAAAATTCACACTACAGAACATTTCTATAAGAGCATGCTTCAGTACTACGAACTTCATCCAGAGCATTATACAGAGATTTCATGTCACACTTAACACACAAGAAAATCTGAACTACGAACGCTAACAACATCGAAACCTTTGCTTCAAAAGCGGCCTTTGAATTTTAAGTGCGTGGTCCTAAGTTCAAGAAACAGCCAATCAAGTACTTCGATCTTTTGGTAGCACCATTTCAGGAAGGACAATGAATGGCATTGTTTAAAAGTTCTTTTAATCTTTGGAAAAGTTCTGTTTTGAGAGCCAATAGCATTATTAAATTTTTTTTAAAATAAAATTTCTAATTTTATCAATAGTTAGGTTTAATTTTTAATATATGCTTTATTAGTGATTCGAATATTTTGATCCCAGATTTTTGTCTATTATCTGAGATCAAATAACCTTGTTTTCAAATTTTTTTTGAAGAAATGTGCCCGAAAATTTACGAGACACATTGCTTTTTATACCGTTTCATTTGTTCTTCACTGTGTCTTTTATACGATAAAATGAAAAACGTTTGAAAATAGCTGAATGACATTCTATAACTCGATGTAGTTAAAAGAAAATTTAAAATAAAACTATATTTATCAAAGTTATTTTTTCAAACATTAACTAACATATATTTTATTAAAAATCTGTTATTTAAATAACTTATTTTACCCCTTAATATTAAATTATTATTTTAATAAAATATGAAATAACTAATGAACTTCGGGATTAAATATTTATTTTTCTTTCATTTCATTTATAATGTTATATAAAATGAATTCTTTCGTTAAAAGTAAATTAGTGTGAAATTGGAAACTATAAAAGTAAGTAGTTCATTTTTAAGATGAAAGGTTCAAAAATTTGATATACAATTTTCTCATTCATCATTACTATCCACATTGAATTTGTGGAATTTTGAATTTTCATTCACTGTTTGCAAAGGATAATATATGTTCCTTCGAATTATAATATTATCTTGGAAAGTTTGTGGACAGTATTTTTATGCAATTTTGAAACTTTGGTAAATGAATTTTGTCGTTTTTTTCAGTATAAACATGAATTTATTTTTCTATATATCATGCGTGCTTGAAAAACAGGTTGTTTCGCTCTTTACTTAGAAATACAGTGATCGGTTAACGAACCTTTTGGACTGCGAATGAATTTGGACACTGTACACTTTCACGAAAGATTTTGTTTAAACAATGAACTCATATTCGAGCTGAAACGAGTTCTAACAAACCTTTTCGACTCTGGGAGGGCGGTGTGCAAGGTTGCCAAACCCAACGGAGCAAAAATTGCTATTCATTTCTCTCGAATTATGTTGCTTACCTATTAAATTTTAAGGTTCTATACTGGAAAAAAATTGTAATAAAATATTCATAGTTATGGTAATATTCAGTTTCGGTTTCATTTAAAACAGAAATAGATTACATTTTGAGCACTTCTGGCGTTGAAGAAGTGAGCAGAATGGCACTCGAATCAAGCTGATATCAGAAAAATTAGGGATAACAACACTTCACAAATGTCTTAAAAAACAATCAACGTTGGAATAATGCCTTATAAACAAAAAAGGACTGGTTAATAAGCACGACTATACGTATGTATTATTGTTTTAAATAAACTTACTAAGAAATTATATATATATATCCTTTTCTTAATTTAATTTTTAAGATCCCTAGAAAGAATTAATCGATTTCATAAAAACATCAATGATAAATCGATGATCAGTTGATAAAAAATTCGGATAGCGAGCGTAGTCTTATAGCAGATTATGTTCGTTAACCGATCAGCCACTCCTATCTTACAAGTATAGAGGGAAACAAGCTGCTTTGCAAATTTTAGCAGAAAACCAAAAGCATTCGTGAAACATTTACAATATCCACCCTTCAATAGACGAAACTTCAGCAAAGATAAATAATTTGACATGGCACAGATTTTAGTACCACAAGTTGCAATAAACATTTTTAATCATGGACAAGATTCTACAAACATGCAATGTTGGCAAGCCATTACCATTTTGTATTGCATGGGAAATCTCCAAAACTTGTAACTGCGAAGGATGGTTTTATCTTGTTCAAAATATCAAAAGCATCAAATTGAAAATCATGCCAAAGAAAGAATGTGTGAAATATTTATTTTATCGTTAGAAAGAGATTGGAGTAAAAGAAAGATAGATATTATTTGATGAATTGTAAGTTGTATCATATTATATTCTTATGTTTTATTGAACTAAACAATGGGTAAATTATACATTTGAAATATTTTGCTAACAAAACAATCGAAAAATTGCATATATCACTTTCAACTCATTCATTTCCGAGTAGGTAAAAATTGACAAGAAATTATTAAACATCAAGAGGACAAAAAATTGTTTATATGGTTTTATCTATTGGAAAAAGGAAAAAACCACTAAAAATGTTTAAATTTTAAAATTATTGATGTTAATAGTAAACTCTGTTCTAGTTAAAAATGTTAATAATGACTTTTTAAATAAAAACATCTTTTAGATTATATCTTGCATATGAATAATATAAATTGTTACTTTTATCCCTAATTTATCGACAAGATATTTTCCTAATTATACTAGCTTTGCAGGTATACGTTAATAATAAATTTCAATAAATAAAATTTTAGACCGATTTAAATTTAATATTTATAGCAGCGATTAAAAAAAAACTCTTTATTTATTACTTGGTAAAAATATGTTAACCTTGGATTACATTATTAATGGTAAATATTTTTACTAGGTAATACTTCCGAATTTCGTAAAAAAAGAACTGTTTCCTATTTGGTTCTTGCAAAATTGTTGATTATTTTAAAGGCTTTTACTTCTCAGTCAATTTCAAAGATTAATTTATTTGATAAGTCTGAGAACATTTTAAAATATTGTATGTAATTACATTATTTGGTCTATGTTTTATTAATACAATTTATTAATAATATTTCATTCGGTGCTAAAATTGCACTTATTAGACATGTTGCAATTTTTTCCAGGAGTAGTTGCAATTTCTCCTTTAGTACAAGTTAAAAACACACTACTTATTTTTGAACTAACTGTAAACTCTTTTTGGACCACTTTCTTCTACAATGAATGTGAAACTAAGTTATTAATATAAGTATGATGGGTATATAATACATATAAATTACAATATATCAAAAACATTTTTAACAAAAGCTTCGTATAAGAATGTCATATTATCAGAATATGTCTTGAATACCTAAAAAAAGAATGTATTGACTCTCTCAACAGACATAACAATGGAATGTGAACTGAAGATAAGCTTAGGCACTGATGACATATTTGAACCAATACCATATGTTCAGCGCAATGAAAACAGAAGGAAAGATAACCCGAGACACCTTGTCCACCCGAAGAGCAGCTGCTTGTCCATTTTCCGGTTCTGGAAGAGAGACAGAAAGTCGGAGAGAATTGGGTACTGTGGGAGGATCTTCCTAAAAATGAGACGAATTACACCAAATAAATACATACACGAAACAGCTTTATCATATTATGAATGTTATTTTAATAAAATATTAGAACAATTCACTAAATGTACAATGGTAAGAAAATTTAGGTAAAGAGGATATGTTTAACAAATAAAAAAATAGGATTAAATGTTTCAAATTACATATTCTGACAACCCCAAATAACAACAAACGTATTAAGTTGAAAAATTTTCATTGCGTTAAGCTTTTTTCGTTACGATTGTTCGATATATAGCCCTGACTTATATGTAACTATTATATTCCATTAATACTTAATGGAAAAATTAATTTCATCTTTCGAAAAGTTAATTGAAATATTAGTGTTACACCAGTGTATCATATGATTGATTTATCTGATCCACATAACTGTATAGAAGTCAAAAAAGTATAATAACTGCACAATACATTACATTAAATATGTTTTCTATGAGACAGGTTTTATCCGAAAACAATTTATACTTTCACCACCATCCTTTTCCTAAGATAGTAATTCGTAGAAGGTCTTTGCGTAATGATGCTCTGAAATAATTGCAAATATTTGTAACATGTGGTATGGGACTTAAATAAGATTTAATAAAATTTAAGACACAGTTTATTTTTGTTTAATCCCACAAATATTGCAGACAACTTGCAAATCTGTAAATTTATTTGTTCTACTTTCAATCAATACTATCTATCCATTCTCTTGAAATTGCAAAAATTCGTGAATGAAAGCGAAATTATTCCCAGTTCCTCTTTCTTTATGGCATAAAATATGCATTGTCAGATTTCAACACAGTGCATATCGTGTTTGGAGATTTGGCAGTGAGAGCTTATTTTCTGTGTCGCGTTACTTTCCACCAGTTGATCAGAAACACAACTTGAGTTAAAGAACACATACCTAGCAGAAAAACCATTCTGATAAATCTATTTTCCAACTTTGACTTCAGACTTTCTGTCCATTGGTAAACGGCGTTAATGCAAATGAATAATAGCAGTGTGAGCGTTCTTCGCTTCGTTGAAATGATACTTCAGGTAGTAGTGAGAATTGTTTTAACAATAGCATACGGAGGCACTTTGTTTCTATTCGAGTGCAGCACTAAACATTGTTGGAACTTATTTTTTAATTTGTTTGTACAACACATAATGCCATGATATTTTCAAATCACTGAATTTCTTTTCCTTCAGTTTTGAGCAAATAAGTTGCTTTATAAATATTATTTCGTTTATTTTGCAATATTCAAAACAGTATTTTGTCCCTGTACGACTCCCTGATTGAATATATGTTACACTTGACACAATATTGGTATAAGTAACAGGAGCACATAATTTTAATGAAATTATACATCTCAATAAGAACGAATAGTTTAACTTATCATCTCAATATATACATATATATATATATATATATATATATATATATATATACATATATATATAACATGCAGAGAGAGAGACTACCTTTGAATATTGCTCTCACACACACATATACATCCTTACGATTCCTTGTATTTAATTTGAAATCATCAACATCATGTTGAAATAGAATGTCTTAACGTTAATACGATGGTTTTTAATAAAACGAGTTAAAATTCATAATATTGCTAGGAAGTATTTGCATTGATTTTTTTTAAAACCTTGTATAAAATAGAACAAATTTGCACTTTTTTATTCTAAACTCAATTTTTTCTTATCTAGGGAACAAATGGATTTATTAGTGTCGTTATAAATTTTTTACTTAAATGATAATCAGATATTAATTATTACAAAGCATCAAAAGTAAAACATTAAGTTTGTTTTTGCACTGATAAAAAATCTTTTCATTTTCTCTGCAAATGAATCAGAGATTATTGATTTTCTGTCTTGCATTTGTGTTTTACATTAATACAGATTCGTATATTCCTGATAAATTGAAAATGCTAATTGTAATCGAGTGAATCCAGGATTTTTACTAAAAGAGGAAAATGATATTCGAAGATTTTGTTTTGTGGTTTCCAGAAATCAGTCTCATATTTCGGTCATATCTTTTGGACCTCAGCAATACTTGATTACACTCTTATTTTATCCTCAGTTTCTGATTGGATTACACTTTGATTTTTTTCTTTTCTGTTAATATAAATAACTGGAAATAGAACAGCATGGATAACTTTGGAAAAATTGTACAAATGAGAGGTTACATTCCAAAAACATGTTTTATTAGAAAATATAAAAGATGCCACACACACTTGGCAACAAGTTGAAAAGAAAATATATTTCGGGGAGCATCCACTACTTTTGTGCTTCATTAGCAAAATGTAGATGGATCAGGAGTCATAGTTTAAAATGTACAGGAGTAAATTTTAAACTATGACTTATGTATAAACAGTTGAATTTAGATCTAAAGCGGAGACTCTTATTCAATTATTAGTTTGGTACAAAATATCAGAGAACAGTATGAACTATTTAAAACAAGAACTTGTAATAATCAATGAAAAATGAATTAATGAATTTTACATTCCCCCGATGCCTAGAATATATAATTTATGTATTCTATTTATAGAATTATATATTCTCTCCATGTCTAAAACGTATAACCTGATATCATATTGTAAAAACATATTGTTCCTCATTTAAAAGAAAGGTTTTGTTACTACTTTTCCTAAATCTATGTTTCCAAAGTATTATTTCATTTATTAAAATTTTTTAAATTTCTAATTTTGTGAAGCATTTTATTGTTATTGATAAAAACACAAGAGTGATCTTGGTTATTTATTGCGATATGATCACATTTCTAACATTAAGGTTTTATTTAATATTTTTGTATTGAAAACATGTGATGCTCTTAATTGAAATCCAACATCGATAAAAAAATAATGAATACAGCAGAATGTTTATAGTATACTTGCTATATCAATCCATTACCATTACAAGATATGTATATATCACGTTTTAATTTTCATATCTTCATATATTAAATAGGCAATGTACAATTAAATGCACAAACTTTGTTCTTTTATTCAAAATAAATGACAAACACTTTGGGAAGAAATTTTGGAAAGTCATAAACATTATTTTTATTATTTCTATGTTGTCTGATTTCGTTTATTTTATTTTACGCAAATTCTTGCGTTTTTTAAAACAGTTTTTCGAAAGCATACATAGTATCGCTAAATCTACTGCTTTATGTATAGTGTGATAATTCGAGCTGAATATGCAGCTAAGATAAACCATTGGTGAATATTTTAGATTTGAATAATTAGGAGGAGCAATTGTTTTATGAATCTTTTTAATTTGGCATTGGGAATTTCTTTCATGAATTTGACCTATATATATTATCCATTCATATATCTCATAAACGCATAGTAATTTGTTGATATCAGTTTATTTTTATAAAATACATATACGGAGATCAATACAGTAGGTAAAATATTCACGTCGCAATGTACAAAAACATGAGGTTTTGAATTTTGTATTTCGATAGAGTAGCAAATTTATACAAGAATTCAAATCCTATCTATAAACCTCATTTCAATCAGTCAATAAAGGAATAAAATAAATATGGAATTAGTTAACGTTCTTTGAACCTATCGACAAGGCCATCAACTTGAACCAGAAATAATTTCATTCGGGTTCAAGTTGCAAAATTTTAATTTTCTCTATTTCACTATTAATTATAAGAATAGCAATATTTGAATAATTATAAATCCATTGACAGTTTGGATAATAAGTCTATAGACGAGCTAACGTGTATTTTTATGGCATGGGCATCAGATTTATCTACTTATCTTCTGGAATAAGAGTCCTTATTGATTATTTTTAATATTCTTCTAGCAACCCTATAGATTGAAATGTATCTGAATCAAATTGTTGAAGTCTATGATTAAATGCGAATGCCTGAAAGAGCAACGGGAGAGCGAGCTTTTACTGAACTTTATTCTTGGTTTATTATCACTACAATCTTAGATTTACGCAAGTTAACTGTAAATGAAATAGTTGAAGTTTATGAAAAATGATGAAAAAAAAAGCTTTTTGATATAATTTTTAAAGTTATTCAGAATTATATTTATCAAGATCAATGACAGAGAACGCGAAACTTGATTTTAATTTAAAGAGTAGTGAAATGCAATACACCGGGTATGGACATGTACCTTAGAAATTGGAAAAACAGATATATCAAAGGAATCTAATATTTTTCTATTACAGTAGTTCTAGTTCCCGAATATACTTTTCTATTATAGTCAAAAACGAGTAAATCAAGAACTTTGAACTTTTTTGAATCGAGAATTCTTTGTGACACAGATTATACCCAATCCTAATTCTACTATACGTAAGTAATTTTCTGTCAAATGTGTTTTAAGTATGTGTTTGATTTTATAGTAATAATTTATGTGTGCAAGAATGCATATGACAGGAAACAATGAAAAATCATATATGTTATTTGTTTTGTTGCTATTTCTCATTCCCATGACCAGCAGTGCTAAAACAGGTCATTGAGTCCATTCACCCTGTGGAAATCAAATATTAATAGGGTGTCTTGAATCAAGTATTGCCTAGTGTGTCCCAAACAGGATAAAATGTGAACAATGCAGGCTGGTGCAGATTTGAAAGTGTTTATTGTTTTCGTGAGTGATAGGTGACCACTAATGAAACGGCTAAGAGCAGTTTGATCCCGTCTACTGCTGCTCTGCACCAAGGAACCGCCAGTGTACTTACTCATACCTGTTGTTGTTGCCACTCCAATACTGGTGCAAAAAAGCCTACACAAAATGTAAGAGGCCCCTTCGCGTTAGAGCTCAAAAATCTTCTGCTCACCCAACAGCTGCTCCCCAGAGGCATGCGACTCTGGTCCATGGCTAAAGAGCTTTGCCTTGAACGAGTACCATGAGGTATGAAGACTGAATAAACCTCCACGTTTGTCTGCAAACCTTAATTAGTTAAGCATAATAAAAAAAAGACCTTTACATCTTGGGTGACCCTGCCAGGAGAAAACTCTCCGGACTTATGTCGCCCGTACCACTCAGTAACACCCCCTTTGCCACTATAATGCTGCCCACAAGATTAGATGGGGCAATTCATACCACAAGAATGTATTATATAAGGTGCGGGTGTATTATTAAAGGCAGAAATGTTTTAATTGGAAGTTATTGGTGGCAAAATATATCCTTAAAAATATTTTTATTGAAAAAAGAGTAATATTCATTTTAGAATGGTATAAAATTTTACGCGTTCAGAAAATTGTATTTCAATGATTCTTAATAAAAAACTGAATTTAGATCTCTGACTATTAAAGAAATTTTGATTATATAAATTCATATTTTTTAAATAAAATAAAAAAATCAAATATAATGCATAGTAATTTTCTGGTTGGGATATTATTGCCTTTTAATTTTTTAAGCCTATTTAAAATTTTATTATTTTTAGTTATCAAGTCAACTCAAACACTATTTATTATTTGGGCAATTCAACCTACTTTCACACTTTCTTCCACATTCAGGCCATTCCTTTCTAGCTCTCCTTCATTTGGTGTGATGTTGACGTTGGTCTAGAATAAGTAGAAAATAATAATTTCCTGGTTGAGATATTATTGTAATTTAGGTTTTTAAGCCTATTAAAAATTTTATGTTCTTTTTTCTTTAACTATCAAATTAACACAAGCAATATTTATTATTTGGGCATTTCAACCTACTTCCACACTATCTTCCATATTCAGGGAATTCATTTCTATTTCTTCGCCACCTGGTACGTTGCTCACATTGGTCTGGAATAGGTAAAAATAATATGGTTTAGTCGGCATGTTTTGTCATTTTTAGACGGAGAATAAATTCTAAATAAATAAATTGCTAAAATTCTACTGCTAATTTCCTCTCTTCAAAAATTTAAAAAAAAAAAAAAAAAAAAAAAAAAAAAAAAAAAAAAAAATCAGTTTTTTGTAAAATAACATATAGGCATGCTTTGTAAAAATAATTAAAAGCTGTAAATCCTCAACGTGCGGTGTATATTATTTGGGGACATAAAGGCAAAAAACATATTTCATTCTGAAGGATTGTTAAAACTAAAATGAATATACAGTCTATTAGCTTTGGTTCTACAGAATCGATCTCAATGTGTTTTAAAATAAATATTATGTTGATTATACATTAGAGGTTTCCATCAAAATTAGTTTAAAATCATCCCACTAGGGAGCGCTGTTCTAATTAAAATACATGCAAATGGTTATTTTAGAGAATTCAGCTATAAAATCGATACATATTACCTGAAGAAATCATTCGTTTACTCTGAGTATGCTTCTGAATAAGAATGAATGGGGTTTTTTCCGGTAAAATCCATTTTTATCACAGTGAAAGCAATGCTCCAATATCATTTGGTTCTTATTGGTGATTGAAAGATTTAAAGAGAGGTGCATGTGCGAAATACAATTGAAACTATAATGCAAAATTAAAGGAATATAGCACTCTCTTTACAGCACCACTAAGAGGATAATGTTCGAATGAGCCACTGATTATGGAGGAAATTGCAAGTGCAACATCTACAAACTCTTCCAATACTACAATTACAAGCAGTTAAACAATGCAAAATCTGGACAACTGTGTGGATGATTTTAGAAGAATTTTTATCTACAAATGAAAACACAAGATTACTCAGCGCATCTTTAGTTTGTCTTACGGACTGGAAAAGGATGAAAATGAATGAATCGCGTATTTTATGAATAGAAGTAGCACGTTTTTGCTTAGATGAAAAGGCTTAGTTGCGCATGTTATCTCACATATTTTTCCACAGTCCTAACCAAAAATATCATTAGACATGAAACCAGAACTCTGGCAGTGAAATGTTTCAAGGATCGAATTTATCAAAGATGTGTTAGCAATGAAATGAACTTAAAGTGCAGCATCACCCATTAAGCATCTGTTATTCTTATTGATATACTAGGCGTGACTGTTATAGGTGGTATGACTGTATAGGGTGGTACGATTTATCACGAAGTTGGTTAATAATGTATGAATGTAGAACACACGAGTGTGTGCAATAATGTGAGTAAGTAAGTAATAACATATAATAATTCGTATTGTCAATTAAATAAATTAATAAATAAATAAAATAGCATATTACTCATTGTGAATTACGAATCACTTTTATTTCATTGCATCACAAATAAATGAGAAAGTTTCAAATTAACTTTTCGGCGCAGATGCTGTATAATCCAGGATGCCAATTTCTGAGTTAGGTGATTTTTTTTGGTGGAGTTTTCTATGTATCTGGCAACCTGGTTTTTATTACGACATAGATATGGAGACCGATAAAGAATTATGTTGAAAACTGTATTTTGGCAATCCTAGTATTTATATCATCGAGCACGTCACAATACGTCCTCTTGGAGGACATTTCTTCAAAGCCAAAAAATTAAGAATTTGGTATCCTGGATTATACGGCACCTGTGCCAATTTTTGAGATATCTTGGCATCATGTGATTGATATAATCTATAATTAGAGTTTCACTCAGATGTGTTCAGCGAAACAGGAGCAAAATGCTTCTAAGTACTGAATTTAATTTTAACAACTTGGAATAAATCCGCTTAACGAGAATTAGGAAATATATTAGCTATGCTGAATTAACATCTTAATCGCATTTAGGCGTAGAATGTTTTATTATGAATGAGATGTTATTCTCTCTCTATACTAACCAATGTTTATCAAATATTAATTTCTTAAAAATATATAGTTTGTAATCTCTCTTTCAACGATGAATCAAGTAACTTATAATATCCTGAGATTTAATATTTTTCACACTTGCTTAACTCTAATCATAGATAAAAATTTTTATTTCATAGTTCTTCTCTAGTCTTCTATTTTTGCATAATCGGTAGTTTCTTTCATCTATGCAGTACTATTTTTAATTATTTTTCTCTTTGAAATAGAAAGAGGTTTTGAAATACAAACTTTCTCGTTTGTAAGTAAAAACAATGTGTTAGAGATGCATGTTAATAGACTGCGCACACACAAAATAACACCCTCTTCAATTGATGTAAAACTATACACTAAATATAATTTAAATACAGTTTTTAAAATTCGACATGAAATTAAAATAAAGCAAATAATCTTTAATTTGATTTAACTACTGAAACTACTTATTAACTTTCAGTTATAGTACAATTTATATTTAATAAAAAATGTCTCTAAAATGCCAATTTTATGGCCCAAATTAAGCTGCAAACTATAAGTTATTGTTGAACACAGGAATAGAATTAACGGATATATAATATTATTGAAAGTAACAAATTGTTACAATGCAGACACACCTATAAGCCTGTAACTTTGTTCAAAATTGAAATAAATTGACAAAAATATATTGTATCTAATCATTTAATGGGTTCTTTTTAGCTCACGTAAAAGTTTTATAAATATTATTTTAAAATTTATAAGTGAAATGAAAGCAAAGTTTTCTCATTATTGAATATTTAATTTGTCACCATAATAGTGGGTAATTTAACTTCTAAAACTTGTTTGTATATTCTTCCTTAAGAACTATTCATAGATAGTGGGTCATATTCAAAATGCGCAGATTAAAAGAAAAGTACTGATCTTTTACTCCAACAATTGCAGAAATCAGGAAAATACCACCTATCTTACTTTTTATTCCAAGACACTTAGCAGATTTAGACACCTACTGATGACTTAGATTCTGGATCGAATCTAGAACACTGCTAAGCTAAATAATAATTTTAGTTCATATCTGAGATAAAATATATGAAAAAGTAAAATAGAGCATATTTTTTTAGTAAACTTCAAAATCGTATTTTACAATTTAACATTACTTATATTTTCTCTGGAATTACTTTCCATTCATGCTCTTTCTGTAATACGGATAACTCAATTTAAAGGGCAGAAATAATTCGCCTGTTTAGTGCAAAAAATTATTTGAATAACATATCTGATTTATTATATTTTATATAAAAAAGGGAGTTATATATTATGCTGAAGAAAATACAGTCCCCAAGTTATGAGATATGAAAACTTATATCATTTGATTCGTTACCAAATCTTCAAGACCTCTCCAAAAAACTAATGTAAAGTTAGAATATTCATGTAGAAATCTTTAAATGAGCTTTATAACAGTAAGAGATAAAGAATAATATGCTACATTTTGGTAATGGAATATGTTTAAGGGAAAGGAATGGAATGGCGAAATAATTATATGTAGATAATTCCTCTTATCAAAGGCCTGGATGTATTAAAAATTAACATTTTGAATTGAAAATTAAGAATTGCAAGCAATTTGCAGAAAAGATAAAATTTGCATTACAGACAATCCTTTCTCTCATAAGTATTCTCGCGATTATTTGTACAACAAGCGGCAAATTAAGAAATGTATTTTTGATCAATGGACAATAGCAACATTTCATGACGCCTACAGATCTTTGACACTGACCCCTAAAGAAGTCTTCTTCCTGTTGGCCTTTGCTACTCTGGTCTCCCCGCTGGTGACGATGATGTTGACTGCTGCGTACTCCATCAAGGACAGGAAGACGAAGATAGTGCACGAGGACATGAAGATGTCGATGGCCTTGATGTAGGACACGGGGGGCAAGGACTTCTGGGACTGGGCGTGCTGGGTGGACAAAGTGAGAAGGGATGTGACGCAGAGAGTAACGCGGGCGGGGACGGCGTCCACCTTAATCCAGAAGGAGATCCAGGACATGATGACGATGAGGCAAGTCGGGATGTACGTGTGGAATAAGTAATAGCCCAAACGTCTTTTCAGCGTGAAGTTCACCTCAATGCATGTGAAATTACCTGAAATGAACCATAAACGTATATTAAAAAGCATTGCATTTGTATTTCTCAGTTTTATGTCCTCTGACACTTTTCAACCAATATACTTCCTCTTAAGAAAAGTTTAGTTACGTCTAGACAATTTCTCCTTTCTACTGTCATGGCATACATTAAATTAGAGTTGCAATACTAATTATTTATAACTTATGTAATGTTAATAAATAAAAATAATGTTGTTGTTATTTCATATCCACGATGTCTAGCGATTGCTAGACAAGGTCCATGAGATTATTAACTCTGAACGCCCTCCAGTTCCTGCTGGCAGACTCATATTGGCGATTGGGTGATTTTAAAAAGTTTGGGTGATGTATGTCGGGATTTTATTCCAGGTAGAACCACCCTAGGAGTGAAAAATAGACCATTATTATCATCTAATGCTATCAGGGGACGAGCCAAGTCAGTTTTCTACTTTTGAGTGCTTAGTAAAATAAAAGCTGCTCCTGAACCTCCACCCATGAATTACATTCCAAATAAATAAAATAATTAATATATTTAGTGATAATTTGGATTTTTATGCCTAAATTATATCTGAATTATTCAAAGAATCATGTAAGTTATTATTTTGATTCCATTTTGATAGTAAGAAAAGAATACAATAATTGATAATAATTCATAAATATTAAAGATTTAAAATATTTATTATGATCAACTTGTGTCATGTTATTTTGTAATATAACCATATACTTTACATATGAATCAAATTCACAGATAATTTTATATATCATTGTTTAGACAACAATAACCTAACAGCCAAAAGCAGTTGAGATGCGTTTCGCTATATTCTTGTTGTTCGGAAGGACTTTTCTTTGTTAGGGGGGCATATTAACGCGTCTCAAGAGAGAAACTCTTGGAAAATTCACGAGCAAGTTTTTGTTTTGAAATTCCTGTATATACAGAAACAGAACCAAAGAATCACAAAGCAACTTTAAGCGACAGGAGCAAATCACACTCGCCCGCTTTCGAAGTGGTCCCCTCGGATGATTAAAATTTTCTGAAAGCTTCAAAGTTTTGGAGACTTGTTCCAACTGTTTCGCTGTAAACAAGTTAAGCAAGAGAATATCATTGCATCTCTGGGGCTATCCAAGCAAGATTTATACGACTATCCTTTGATGATGATAGATTTTTGGGAGTGTTTAACGTTACGGATCTGCTCTAGTATTGCTAGCAAAAGGGATATGCAAAGACAATAACAGAACCGAAATATCAATCGCCGATTGCTTTACAATGACTAGAATTGAATTTGGAACCTTCTATTCCAAAGAGCACAGTACTATCACCTAACCATAACCACTCAATATATGTCTTTAATTGAAAGAATTGTTACAAGAAAAATTTACAGGACTATTTCCATATTTCTCATGACACTAAAAATAGATAAATTGTAGTGATAAGCTATATTTATTAATAAGCGATTTCATTTATTCTACTACCCTTAAAAAGAGCTTTTAATCTAATTATACATTGTCACTACTCTGACTTGTTTAAAAGACACCAATGAAAAGTTCTTTTTTCTATTAATTTCAGCTGTGAACAAAAATTTTAATTACTATGTATAAAATAATAAATTTTATTTGCCATTTTTAATGTTACAAAGAATACAATATACAGGATCTAAAAATAAAATATATGTGCATTAATTTGAGGAAAGTCTCCATAACAGTGTATTTGAAAGTGTACAGAACCTGTAAAACTGAAGAGAAGGAAATAAAAATATAAGAAAAATGTGATAATTTGCTAACACCTCAGAAGATTTAATATACCACATACTGAATAAGACAGCTATCCATTTATCTCTTCATTCAGCGAAGATGATGCTATAAATGTATTTATGTTTCCGAATATTTCTCTTTTTGAATATATATTATTACAAAATCTCTCATTTCAACGCTTTCATTTTATTACTTGTTTGCATTATTACTGCGTTACCAGTATCAATTTACTAAGCATTTTTACTTTAAATTTTATAAATTGTATACATTTCCTTTAATATATATATATATATATATATATATATATATATATATATATATATATATATGTATATATATATATATATATATATATATATATATATATATATATATATATATATATATATATATATATATATATATTAACGTGACTAAAAGGTTATGATGCAATGATTTAAAAGACACAATGGCAGTGTCTTAGTATAGTTAAATTGTAGTTGTCAAAGTAATTTAGCAATTGTATAGTCAAAGTAATTTAGCCTACATTTTGTTGTTTGAAATGTTTTTAAATGTAGGAAAAAATGAAAAATTTTAGAGATAAATGAGACTTGTAATTGGTAAAAGCGTTTTAGCTTTTCGTAATTTTTAATACTATTTTTTATACCAAAACTTACATATTTTCCTTCAAAACTCGATGAAGTTATTTATTTCATAAAATTATTATAGTCAAATCTGGGAACATTTGTTAATTTCAAACAAATGTTTCCATGACAATAGTTGTCATTAAAGTGCTAATTTGAAACTTAACATTTTTGATATTTATGCAAAAATATAATATGTTCTGATTAATATACGTTCAAAATAAATTTCGATGTTATTTCTGAATGACTTGTTTTCAACTTATCTATTAATTATTCTCATCTATTAATTCTAAAATAAATTATTATTTTAAATAAATAAATAAATGAAAGTATCGATACTTAATTTGGTTTTTGGAATCATAGGTAATTTCAGAAAGAAATATTAAAAAAAAACATTTGATAATTCAAAGGCATTATATTTTAGCAGGAATTAAATTTTGCATAAATATGATCCGATGAAAATAAGCGCTTTTATTTAACGAATAAATAAAAAGATTATGTGTTTTTTTTAATGATGCATTATTCATTACTATACAAGTGAATTTTTGAATTTATATTTTCATTAAATATGCTTCTATAACGCAGCGCTTTAGATACCTTTATTAAATTTGAATGCAGATGAAAGCATTTTTATTATTTGTAAGCTTCATTTTGATTTACAGAGACAAAAGTTTTGCAAATGCTGTTTTTTGATATTTTCTATTATTATGAGAGCTTAACGTTTCTTTAGAAAAAAATTTAATCTCGTAGAAGCTATTTACAGATTGTTTAGATCATAAAAAAAATGCTTTTTTAAGCAAAATCATTATCAGAATTTTTACTATCGTAAACGGAAATAAAGAAATATTTATGAGAGTCATAAAGTAGAATGAGAAGATATTAGGACTTAAGAAAATTTTAGGATTTTAAAAGTGTTTTGTTTATTCAATTGGGATACTTTTCTATTATTTCTTTTAAAGATTAAAATGAAAACATCTTGAAAGGAAATATTACACTTTGAGAAGAAAGAAACAATCTTGAAATTAAGATGGAGCTTTAGTTTTTAGTATAAGCAAAGATTTTCTTTATAAATCTGCTCGGTCTTTAAAGTTATTTGGATAAATTCATTGGTAAGAAAATAAAGAAAGCAGCAAATATAAATGTTTATGAATTAATTTATCTTATCTGAGATTAAATTACTTAAGTTTCATAATATGATATAAATTGATAAATTTTTTAAATTTTTTTTCCAGTAAGTAATAAGGCAAAATAAACCCATTAACAATTGCAGAAATTTTGCTTACATGAATAAAATGCTTATTCTGTTTGTCCTTAGAGTTTTCGTCTGTTTGTTGAATTAGTAACAGCTACTCGAAACGGAATGAAATTCTTATGAAGATGTCTCTATGTTTTTTTGTGGTAAGCTTAAGTAAAGGCGATTTACATTTCGGAATTTTGTTTAAAGCATTCACAATTAATTTAGACTAGTGAATGCTGATTACTTTCATTGTGATGTTTCTTGGACCAAGATGTAATTAATTTAAACGAGGTTACATTGTTCCAGAACATTTCTCGCTCCAAGAACGAAGGTGTAAGATACTGCTTTTCATTTTTAAAATTTCATCAATGAATAATTTCTGAAAATAAAGCATATAAAACATCAGACACTTTCTTTTTTATCTAAATTTTAATAGTGCAATTTGTATAAAAAATTATGGTACTATTTTTATATGATTTTATGAAAATGTATTGCTTTTATCTAATACAGATATTGGATTCGTGCGTTTGACAATAGCTTACTGATTCAAAATGCAATGAAATTTGAATAAAAAGAGTCTCTCTTTAAAATGCTCAGTTACGAAATGAAAGAAAAATTTCTAGCATTCTACAATTTATTCGATTTGTTTTCAGCTAATCTATACGAATGGATCTTATTTGTGCTGCGAAACACCGTTTTTAGCAAATTTAAGTAAATAATAAAGCATATTATTTTTTTCTAAATTGCAATGTTTCCAGAAAATTAGGCAATATTTTACACTCGTTGTTACAGCCCTTGAAAACTGGCCATATATAGTTTTAAGTGAAAAATAAAAAATATAAGACTACATTGAAATTTTTTATTATAATCAGAAAAGCCTTCTACTTTCAAACTTCATTAAAGAAAACTATCATACAACGAAAATTTCAATACAATGAAAATTTTCATTGATTTTAGTCAAGTCATAATTAAGGGAATACTTTTTAATATAAATATATCTTGACAACGGACTTCATCGTTGAGAACAAATTTTAATAATCAAATATAGTTTATTTATACTAGATTAGAGTGTAGTTTTCATTCAGAATTTAGTTAAATTTAATAAGTATGCTGTGTATCATTGTTTAATATACATATATATACTGTGAAAAGATTAATATTTATCTGAAGCATTTTTGTATTAGACCAGATCTACTATATCAGCATTTACCTACAACACTTTTGTCAGATTTCTACACTATTATATAAATATCTATTGAGATAAAAATTAGCACCATATTCATTTATTCAAGCTTATTAAACTCATTATACCGGGTGTGATTCTGAATTGTTTTTACAAATTAAAAGGAGTGATTGTACCCTTTCATACAAGCAATAATTACATAGGAACTCAGGGTTGCATTTTACTCTGAGAGGCAGAAAAAGTGGAAATTAGAAACGCAACAAGAATCTATCACGAATTTATTGTATGCAAATTTTCAAAGAGAAGAAGCAGCATTTTGTTCTTATTGGTTACTGGAGAAAGCCAATCAGAGTAGACGTTGTCCTTTAAAAACGCAATGCCTACTGTCTAAACCATCATAGATACGAGCAGAAATTTTCCATGAACACCTGGGCAGGTATCCTTGGTGATTACCTGGTAGGCCTTTACAGCATGGCAGACTGTTTGATTGATGCAACATTCCGTAATCTTCTTGGAACAAGTACTTCCTAGTTTATTACAGGCTGTTCCACTCCCCATCCTAAATGTGGTTTATGTACTATGGAGCCCCTGCTCATTTTTCGATCACTTTTTGAAGGCCACATATCTCGCACAATGGATTGGACGTAACGGACCTGTAGCTTTGCCTCCTCGCTCACCAGACCTCACACCACCCATTTTTTTCTTCTGGGAGCACATGAAGCATGAGACGCCTGTGGACTCAACTTTAGATCTCATGGCAAAAATCGTTGTTGCTGGGGCTAAATTTAATACGCCACCGGGAATCTTTGAAAGGGTGCGTCAGTCGTTACTTCACCGATTACAAGAGCGCAAGAACAAACATGGACGGCATTTTGAGCATTTTCTGTGAGGTTTTCACTAAACAATAAATAAGACTGTGAAACTTTTGATATAATTCATTTGCTTATCCAATAATGTAAGTGTTGGGTCATGTCAGGTGGGAATTCCTTTTTTTGCCTCTCAGAGTGGAATGCGACTCTGTGTTTCTATGTAATTATTTCTTGTCTGGATGGGTACTATCACTCCTCTTAATTTACAGAAATAATTTGGAATCACCTTGTATATTTATATTTAATTTAATTATATAACATTAGTACATAATCAGACAAGGTTTGAATTCAATTTTTAGCTACTGTATTTTATTTTCTCTTTTCTATGTTATTTCATTCCATGAAGATCGAAATTACAATAACTTTTATTTGTTATAGCTTTAACAAGCCATAATTATATAATATTAAATAAATATTCACGAATAAAAATAATAAATACAAATTTAGCAATGACCAAAGCCAGTATGTATTTTCACAGCATTTTCCTGTATTCTTCATTTTAGCACGGTATGCAGAAATAGGTCTTAAATAAATATTACATGATATTTTCTCTAGTAATTTTGATTATATCATCTGAAATATTATATTTCATAAAGGGTAAGGCAAAAAAACTTGGGAAAAGTTAATATATTATATAATACTGAAGTTAATTGATTTCTTTTTAATTTGTTAAAATCAGTGTTCATTTCTTTTCGCACGCCAGTTTTGTTCAGAGATATTTTGTAGTATATATGTCTTAGCCTGCATACTTTTTTGTCTCCTTTATGATGATAAGCGAAAGATTTGCTATTTTACGCAATGAAAAAATGGGATGAAATCGTTCGTTTGCTTAGTGACCAGCGGTGACAAACAATATCTGAATTTATCCGTCATTCCAAAGAAGTTGACAATGATGCTCAGGACGTCGACGAAGAACTACAGTGAACAATTCCAAGAATTGCAAGACCAGCAAAAAGTTGTATGAAATCTGAAGTTTCCGTGAAAAAGATCTCTCATGAAAAGGAATAAGGGATTAATTACTGTGGCTAAATGCAAAAGTAGAGCGTCGACAGAAACTTTAAAAGTTTGAAAAAGTTCAACAAAACAAATTCTGCTGCTCCAAGGATTCCTCAAACGTTTAAGACAGAACTGGTAGAGAATCTGTTTCGCTGAAAAGAAGCTCCTTAACGCCTAACACAAGTTTATAGTTATAAGAACAATAAGATTTAGTCTGTGGACGCTCCAAGCAGCTGAGAAATTGTTAGGCATTGCCAAGATGGAAGATCAGTAATATTCTGGGGCGGAAATTGGGATAAATATTTTTGGTTTTTGTTGTTGCATCATCATGCTTCCCTGTACCTAGCCCAGAATTGGACTCTACCATTTAGATAGAAGTAGTCGCCCAGTTTTAACCAGCCCCTGCCACCATGAGCAAACACGACGGATCTTCAGTTAAGCCTGATTCGAATTCACTACCTTTCGACAGAAAGAAACAACTAGGCCACCAGGGTCTCTTTTTGGTTTTTGTGCATGCGGGTAATAAAATTAATCAAAAAGTGTACCATAGAGACACTCCAGAAACTGCGGTATTCCCATAGGCTAAAAGTCACTTTTGCAATTTAAATTAGACGTTCTAGCTAAAAAGACAAAAGAATAGTGCAAGGTGCAATTCCGAAGAATGTTTCCCCTTTTCTTTTGGTTTCTATCCCATAGAATACAACATATGGTCCATTTTGGAGTCTAAGGCTTGTACTAAACTACATAAATGTGTTTTGTATCTTTAATTAAAAATCTTTAATATTGCTTTAAAATAGATTAAATATAGAAGACTTGCTGTCCCATAAAAATTAAATAATCGTTAAATTGTATAATAAATATTTAACCATAGTAAATATTTGTGCTACTGAGTCACTGCAAAAGCCCCTCTTTTTAAAACAATAAAATTTATTTATGATAGAATTCTACTATTATTATTATTTGCTATATTATGTTAGTTTAATTTTTTTTATCAAATTACATAAAAATAGTTTCTGTTTTATGACATTATATAAAAACTATTTCTTCGAGTCCAATGCAGAATTATTTCTTATAGTTTGAAAACAAAAATTATAAATAGACTTTAAATTGAATACTTAAATTCAAGTTTAACTAAAAAAAATACTGAAGAAATGAGAGACATCTTTCACCACCAATGAAAAAATGCGGAAGGAAGATTTATAAAAATAATAAAAAAAAAGGCACGATTTCAAGTTCAAGACTATTGAGAAATTTCCAATAGCATTTTTTGATCTCTTAGGTCAAATTTAAATTTATTTGTATTACAAAGATGTTAAATTTAATCTCTAGAGTGTTTGAAATTAATGTAGAATCTATAGCATGTGATTTCATGCAGAGCCGTTGGTATGGATGCCAATGAGTTTTTTTGTTTTCATGTCCTGCATCTCGTGAATATGTCCATTTTTTATGAAAATTAATTATGGAAGCCAACACGAGGGTAAGTTGTTTACAAATGTAATTTGCAAATAAATTTGGCATGAAATTAAATGGATTGTGAATGAAAAAAAATATAAAATAAAATATTGCAATTATTAATTTAGAATTGTATTAACTAGTGAAATTTTTAAAAATTTAAATCGTCCTTGTGCCGATTTAAACTAACCATAAAGTGGATATTTTTTCTGGTCTTTTTCATTTTACTTTTTCTGTAGTTCTATTGTCCATGTGTTAATGACTTGAATCAATGGAAAACGGCTTCTCAAACCGATTATTTGCGCCTTACATAAGAAATTATTTTATAACGAAATAAATTTCGACAATATTCTTAGACATTCGATGGTTGAACTTCGCCTTGTGCGTCGCTTGAAGAATGCGATTTGAAGGCAGGCAGCACAAGTTCGTAAATAAATCCCATCTACAACGCCGTCTCAATACGATGTGACGTAGATTAAATGTTATCTGACGTCATGGATAATTTACACCAATGAGAATCGTAATAAAGTGGCGTCTCTGGGTCTCAACTGTAACGAAAGAAACAACCCTTTTATAGTTCATTTTGTAATAAAAATTAAAAATTTAGTCTTCTATCATTTCTTACTTTTGCTTATTCATCAAAAAAGAAATAAAAAATATAATTATGGGAAAAAGTAAGACGTTTTAAATTATTAGGTAATGCTTATATAAATTAAAAAAAACCTGATTAACAATTTATTCTCGAATAAATAAGTTTTAAAGGATATATTATAAAGAAAAAAATCAAAAATTAAATTTCGTTAAGTTTTAATAGTTTCAGATATTTTGTTAAATAAATAAGAACACTTTTCATTGACGCAATACGATATAATTTAGCATCGTCTAATGTGAAGTATCAAGAATTTACGTATTTACTTTATTGTTATAGTATGAATGTTACTCTGCATAATTTGTGAATAAATTTATGTCAACCCAATTCGGATATATATATTTTTAAGGAAATCTGAAAACCGTGCATGTTATTATTAAAAACAATAAATTGTTTTATCACGTTATTTGCTTTGCTTATTTTCTTTTAACAAAATCCTACAATGAGTTAATGGTGAATTTTTGTGTTAAATATCTGAAGCCACAAATAAAGTATTGTTTCTGCATAAATATTTCCCGCAAAATACTATTAGTTCAAATTTTATTAAAATTATATTTCTCGTATAAAGATCTTTTTCAATAGCCAAATGAATAATACTGTAACAGATCAATAAATCCTAGCAAAATTCAGCAGTGTCTTAAAAATAAAATCAAGCAGTTATTTCCACGAAAAATAAAAGAATTTCACAAGTTTGTTCTATAATTGTATTACAACAAGAGTTATTACATAATTGAATTTGTGGAGCGACAATAATTAGCTGCATCATGGATGTATAATAAATGATCCAGTCGAAAATTTTATGCTTGTTAAATTTTTGTAGGTTCTGTTGTCTATGAAAGTCTTGGGAGAAAGAATGGAAGAGTTCTTGTGAAATATTTGTGTTAGAGGTCAGTCGAGGATTTTATGACTGATCCAATTTGAGTTTTTGATTAAAATTAGATTCCGTGAAAAATTAATGGTTCAAATTTAAGAAACGATGTTTGTGTTTATTGTCTTCAGCTGACAGAAATGATCAACCGTAAAGGAACGTGATAAAATAAAATGATTTTATTTCAATAAATGAGTCGTTCAGAGGAAAAATCCTACTTTTCAGAGGATGCTTTCAATTGTTGTTGAATAAAAAGATACCTACAGGTTTTTCGTATCCTCACTCTTGGGAAGCAAACTAGAAAGATTTCAAGGTTTCATCTCGTATCGCCTTTCTCAATTTACTGTCTGTGTAATGTCTTATCAATAAGTAGCTGATGTTCAAAAGATTCACCACAGTCATCAGTTATTAGAGTATTCGTTAATCAGTATAGAATAATTTTTGGATTCCTGATGTCTGCTTTCCAATGTAAAACATGTATTCAATAGTGGTATATGCATGATAAATAAAATTACACAGTTTTCTCGCGAAAACGCTTAAGTACCGCTTGGTAAAAGTTTTTATTGAAGGGAAACACCAGCACATTTAGACAATGTTGGTCTATGGTAAGTAATTGCTCTAATGCATTGAGGGAAATATACATTATGTTCCGATTACAACAAGATATTTATGATTTCTGAAATACAATTGTAACAATTTCCAGATATAATGCGTTCATTATCCATTAACATCTATGCCTTTAAGGTAGGGCCAATTCCATCTCATTTGAATATTTATGCTTTAGGGGCTTATCCAATGTGAATATTTGCTGTGACACACATTCAACGATTTTAACTGTTTTGATATTTCGTAATAAGAGAGATAATAACTTGAGTTAAACTCCTTTGTTCTGCATAGTTTATTTTTCTCTTATTAAAAATAAATATTATTTCCTTATACAAGAGTTATCAATCTGTTATTAACAGCAAATTCTTAATAAGAGTTTACATAAATTAGGATTTATTATACAAAAAAGTGATAATCAATATTTAAGAAAATATAATGACTAATCTATTAAATTGAATAATTTGAAATATATATTTTTTTATAAATAAGGAAAGATTATCTAGTTTCAGAGGCTTCCGAGTTTCATAAATAACTGAAAACCTGGTTTTCTCTATTAATTTTCTACATACGACTGTGACAGTGAATGGGTATTGAATCGATACAAATCTATCGAAAGAGAAAAATGATACCCTACTTATAATCCCTCGTGGTCATGGTAATTGCATTATCTATAAATTTCACACATTCATGTGATTACAAACATTGATTTCGTTCTGGAAAGTCAATTAAAGACTAAATATTTTGTATGGAATTTAATATTTAAACACACAAACCCTTCCATTGATTATTCTCACTATCATTAATATCTATAAAAATTATATATTTTTATAGGAATGATTTTTTACTCCTATAAAAAGATATAATAATTATAGGGACTTTTTATAATCAAGGAATGATTTTTTTAATTCTATAAAAAATTATTTACTCGATCATACTATTGTGCTTTTCAAAGCTTGAACTTTTATACTGCCCTGGAGCTGTTCTCGATTCTTTGAAGACGAAGGATGTCATGGACCTGGTCTGGTTCAGACCAGGGGATAAGAAAGAAGAAGAAGAGAAGACTTTTGTAAGCTATGATTTTCATAGTACTGAGATGTCGCTAGACTAGCAGCCGCCTGGTTTCTACTCAGTATTTTGTTTAGCTGCTGAGAATATTTTTCCTGATCAGAACAACTGTTGGTTTTTGCTGATAGAACAGATTTGAAAGAGGCGTTTCAATTCTTAAGTGCACAGTAAATCGAATGGGCTTGGGGGAGGAAGAAAATTACACCGTTTCCTCAAGAAGCAGTTACCTTATCAAAAAGCAGATCTTTAATGAGTTTCGAAGTGTTTTCCTTTCTTGTGGAAATGATAATATTTCTCTTCAAACCCAGAATCGGACCAAATGGACGTTATGTGAATCATCCAGTTTATATTAAATTCTTGAGTGATTTATTTTGTTTACGTTTATTGCTCATTATTAAACTTAAAATATTTCATTTACTAAACGAAATATCCCATTTTTTAAAAATTAAAATCATAATTTTGAAATTATTCTAATTCTTTATACTTTTGATTTTTCTTCCCATAAAACACGGTTAATACTGTATTATCTGTTAAAAAATTATTTTTTCTCTTGAAATCATAAGTTAAGATCATATAACGGCAGCAAAATTATAAAATAATGAACATAATTCAGGGAATATAAATTTCAAAAGAAGTATGGATCTTTTGTTGTTTTCAGAATGGAATGATTACACTATTAATTGATTTTTCATCGATAGCCATATTGAGATCATAATTTCATCAAATATATTCTGCTCAACGGAAATTTAAAAGTTTCGTTATTTAGTCCAGTTTCTTTAATTAAAATTATTTTCAAAATTTTAAATTTCAAAACATAAAGTAATTGATACACTTTTTAATTTCTGCTTGGAAAAAAAATTTATATATTTTTTCTGCATGGAAACCTAGTACAAGCGCATTGCCCTGTCAGTTTAAGTGACTATATGACTTTTTAAGAACACTTAAAATCTATTGTATTGATAACGATATGAATACATCAAAATTTACAGCAGGATATTTAGCTGAGGTTATTAGATTAATAACAAAATAAGAACCATACCCTGTTTTATTATAAAAAATTATATTTCACGACCATGAAAATAAATTATGGCGAGAAAAATTACAAGGTTGGTGTGAATGTTTCAAGAATCAACCGGCAGAACAAGTTATACATGCTATAAGAGTTCATAAACATCTTATCATATTGATTTTCTGTCGCTCATATTCGCTTTTAGGTAAACGCAACAAATTTAAAATAAAAGAGAATCTTTGTATTCTTAGAATATTCCAGAAAACAATATCTCAAATTGAAGAATTTTTGGTGAATGTATATGACTGAAAATGAAAAAAGACTGTACAAACAGATTGCATTTGTCTGTGAATTCATTCTATTTCTTAAAAAAAAAAATAATAATTTGCTGAAGTAATTCTAAGATCAAAGATTTTACTCTGTAACAAATAAAATAAAAGCCTTAAGATATTTAAGCGCTTTTACCAAAAACATTTTTGTCTGAATTATGTATTCGTGTTTAAAACCAGAAAATTTTAATAAGGTTTTCAAAGGATCCCAATCTAGTTAAGGACAATTTTTTTAATAACATTTTTTTTCCTTTCACTTTTATTGCAATGAAATTGTATTTAAATGCTATTAAGTAGAAAAATAACATTAAAAAATTGAGAAACATGCAATTTAATATTTCTTCAGTCGCTTTAATTTCATCTCCTTTTATTAGTTTCACAGGAGTACTCTTATATCTATTCGAATTCTTGTGATTTTATGGAGAATAGCTATTAAAATTGAAAATAATTACGCATTTTGGGAAAGAATTTGCTGTAGTTTTCAAACATATAATTTGAATATATTCCATTAATATAAATGGAAAAAATGCGTTGTGAATGCATTTCCGTATAATGGGAGGAATCAAAATTGATTATTTATTTGTAATTATTATATGTCTTGATAGAATTTATAATATTAATGGTATTATATGCACTAATATATATCATCATACAGCACTAGTGATTCTAATTTTCTATTCTAGTATTATTTAAAAGCAGTCCATATTTATGAGAAAAATAGAAGATAATACATTAAAATATATCTCGGTTAAGAAGTTTGAGATGAAGTTATTGCAGTACTTCTTGGGTTGCTTATTTCTTCTCATTAAAAGCAGCTAAATGCAACCAACTACTTAATAGTTTTGAACAATGATTAAGGGACAAGACCTGGAATGCTCTCTCTACATCACACCAGTGGGTGGACATTCTGTTCTACAGAAATTTTAACATGGATAAGCCTTATCAGAAGGACAGTTTTTGCTTACCTATAAAATCACCTACCATGAAAACAATGGCTTTATCAAACACGCAAACAATACCTTACTCTCTTGAGTTAAATATCTATACACAGTTAAATATTGTCGAAATTTAATGACTAAAATCGGTCATTGTTATTTAATTTTATTGTAAACCTTTATTCAAGTATAACCACTTTAATGTACACTGTGGAAGGAACTAAAACAAAATTCTATAATTGAGGGCTGAAAAAAATTTTGAATTCTATAACTGAGGGGCGAATACGTTTGGGGTCATTAATTCAATGTCATACAATTTTTATGCTAAAAGTGAGCAGTAAAAATAATAATTAAAAATGCAACTAAAAAAAGAAATATAATGTTTTAAATTCGTTAAATTTTAAGTTATTAATGCATTACATTGCCTTGACAATAAGTATTTTAGTAACTACTACACTCATATTGTAGAGATATGTACTGTATACACACATATAGTAGGGATCCTATATTGCATACACACATATTGTAGATATCATAAACAGCATACATATATATTGTGAATATCATATACTGCAAACACAAATATTGTACAGATCATATACTGCATACACACATATTTTTAGAGATCATAGATATTGTAGGATATAATTGGGACTTGCGGCGCAAGGTCCAAAATGGCCAAAGTACACCATTTAGGGGATGAGGTTAATATATTTTTGAAAAAAAAATCCTTTTAAGTAATAAAACTATTTTTACAATTCAACTGTTAAAAATTTGCATTATGCCCGCATCTAATTCATTCTATAGCCTCTGATTAGAGCCAGCCGGAGAAACAAGAATACAGCTTCATTAAACCTTAGTTTCGAATCGTAGCAACAATGTGCTATTTGCTGTTAAAATTGCAAAACTAGGAAGTGATGCAAATAAAAAAGTGAAATTTGTATTAGACAAATTTATAAACATTAAAAGTAACAAATGCTTAAAATTTTACAAAATATGGAAACATAGATCTTGCAAAATCGGTATCCAAAGACAATGATCTCTGTCAAAAACGGAATTGGCATTAAATCAAATGGAGGTTAGAAGATATGCATAGATACATCAAAGAGAAATCTGCAGAAAGAGCTGGCCGTGCATTTTTTGCAGCGAAAAATAAGATACGCAAAATACTGCTGTTCCATGGACCTTAACACAACCGAAATGAAACGGCAATTCAAAGTCAATGGAAACAAGAGATGACTTTAAGAATGATATTTAAAAGTCAAAACTTCAAGTTGCGGGTTAGTATAACGATTTTGAATATACGCTGAAAGCGTGGATTTTCCAAGGTGTCAGCAAACACAGAGATCATTATGATGCTCTAAGAAGAGCCAAGATTCATTCAAGAAGACAAATGATGCACCATTCTTGCTTCGAGATACGACGTTGATTTTACTTTCGAAGAAAACCCGGTCACTATCTATGATTCAACATTAAGGGTAGTCGAAATCAAGTTCACCTTGTTAAAGGACTTGCATACACTTGTTTTCTTGGGAATCAATTCAGATTTTGTGTTAAGGCTGAAGACGCATCTATATTTGTCACCCTGTGATTAGTACGTTTATTTTATCAACTGTTAGTAATAACGAGTCGTCTAAAATGCCTCACTTTTGTAGTGGGTAACAAGACCTTCCCCCTCTGTCCTAAATGTCATGGACACCAAGCTTCTCCTGAGCATATCCTGAATTGTATGAATATATTATGGTACGAAATATACACTTCTCCCCTCCTTGTCGTCAATTTCCTCTCAGTCAACGGATTCCTAGATTTGGTCTGACTCCGTCATACCCTTGGAGATAAGCAACAACAATAACGAGTCGCTGAGATTTAGCACAGAGTTCCTTATGATCACTTTGAATATGTCGATTTCATCCTTTGTTGCCAATCATCGTATCTAGATTGATGATAGCAGCAATATTGCGATATGATAAATTTCGATTCGGTAGGCTGCCATTCTCACTTATATCAAAACAAAATGTGCTGATGAGAGTGATGAGATCTCTTATGCGGGGAATTGCAAGACTGATCAAATGTAATTATTTTATGAGAAAACAGTATAAATTTTAATTTAAACACATGACAGGTGTGGTACTATCCGTTTTACACAAGAATTATTTAAAAATTTAATCAATTTCTTATAATCGCAATTCTTTCTCTCTTTTAAATCTTACTTTTCATCGTCTTGTTAGTAGTAATATTAATGATCAATAGTGTAATTTGTATTAGAAAATAAAAAACTCAGTCACACTCTCCTATGAATATAAACATATTCACTCACTAAAAAGACCCAGTTTCAAAATGTAGAAACATTCTTTTGTACTACACAAATCATAAATATGAATATATTTGTCACATTTTTTAAAAAATATTTTCAGTAATAATTTCATATTCATAAATAAAAAAAAGAAATATGATAGCAATTACAGTACAACGTAATATTCTTTAAATAAAAATTTAATTGGTTTAAATGAAGAAATTTACTTTGCAAATTTTGAAAATATCTTGTACGTGATATAATATCACTTAAATGATAACTTTCTTTTCAATATTATTATGTATTGAAATATATATCAACGTTTGTAAAAATTATATTTTTTGCTTTGTTATCATTTTTCTTAACTAATAATATCATCAGTCTAGTTACCATACATTTCATTGTACTGATCAGCAGCTGTGTTTATCATAAAACTAATTATTTGTCCGAAAATATCCATTTTATTACCTAGCAAAATTTACTAGTAAAATTTTAAATCTTCCCATGAATAAACAATGTAATTATGCAGAAGTAAGTTGCGAATTATTCTCCCACATAAAATCCATGAAAAGTAAAACCAGGATTAAAACCTTTTAATGAAAAGGATTCTTTACGAAATCTTATACCGCTACAACCGAGGATATTTCCTCCTACACACACAGAAGCAAAAAACAACTTTAGAATAAAGACGCCACGTTTAATGCCAGCCTCGGGAACTGTCGAAGTCTCAACAGGGTTCGCAGGACACGAAATACTCGGTCATCTAATTGAGCCATAATTAAAGCTAATGCAGCATGTAGGCAATTTAGGAAAGAGGATTATGGGAAGATCTCCCTACTTTCATCCAGATCTTCCTGCAGAGTTTAAAAAACATATTCAGTAGAAGCTCTTCTCAGAATTATTTTCTGTATGGTGCTATTTCAAATTCAATTTCACAAAAATAACATATTTAAAACTTTATTAGTAGATATTTGTTTTATTTCGCATAAATCATCTAAAGGGTAAATTTTAGTTTGATTTTCATTCATTTTTGTAAGCAAAACACTAATATTACCTTTGGTCAACTATGTTCTTAAGCATGTATATGTTGCAGAAAATTAATTAATTAGTGTTTATTATAAATTTTTATTTTTCTAATTAAAAATTTTATTAAAATTGGTATAGAAGAGCAATAAAAAATAATCTATGAAAAGTTTGTCCACGAAAGCAAATTTTTTATGATCTTTTTTTTTTTTTTAAAAAAATTGAAATTGTAAGCATAATAGAAGCTCTTATGAACATTAGGTGAGCACACAAAACGCGTTTGGTAAGATTTGTTTTGCTCCATTATAAAAAAATCATAGAAACTTGTGGAAATAGTCTACATACTTGATAAATTTAAGAAGAACAATGTTCGATGATTGCCACTTCCATTTGAATTCAAATTTTAAATGGCAAACTGAGACTGATTCGAAATAAAACACGGCTATTTCTATCTTGCTCTTTTACATTTATTTACTTAAAATTCCAAAACATAAAAATATACTAAAAGTAAGCTTTACAACAATTTTGTTTGTTTCCGCCTTTTTTTTTCTAGCAAAGATTTTTGTTGGCTCAAATTTTTTAAAATTCCGGTTTAAAACCAAGGAATCGAGGCCAAGGGATTCGAAGAAACTATTCTGGATCATGGTGAAGAGGAAAATTATATTCTTTTTTCTAAATCATCTGTGTGATTAGAGTTTATAAAGAATCACTGCATATATCAATGCTGTTCAGTAATTATTAATGATTCAATGATTTACAATCAAATTACAAAATAAAATTTAAAGTACTTAAAGAAATGCTCTGAGAAACGCATACTTTAAATCTTATATGGAAGAAATTATTGGATCGAATTTCAGTGGTTTGATTTATTCACCAGCATTTGGTAATTGTTTGCTTACTAGGCTAATATCAATATGGACTAAATGGATTTCACAACCAATGCAAATACGGAAATCTAGTTAGGAATCGAATTCAGAAACTAGTGAATCGTAGACTAGACGTCTAATCATTCACCTGAAAAATTGGTTCGAATCTGATGAATGAATTAAAATCTCATCAAAGTATCATTTGTCAAGTTTATCCTAAACAAAAAATATGGCATTAAATATATGGAAACAAATGATTAAATGAATTTGTTGAGGTTTTTAATGTTTTTACTACAACTCTCTTATACCTCTGTATTCTATAGATTTCATACATTTTTAGGTCAATAAAATTTTCAACATAATATTTGTGTTTAATAATTATGTGTAACAGTTAACTTTCATGAAGTAAATGCTTCAAATACAAAATTGCTAAATGTACAGACCTGGCTAAATTAAGATTTCTAAATTATTTACAGTTGTATTAAATTGTGTTCTTTTTATATCTAAATGTGTAACTGATTGTGATGTATTTCTTTATTACATTAAAATTACACCATTTATATGTTCTTACCATTTTTTTTTTTGCAAAAGTGGAAAGAAAACTGAATTTCAAAATAATCTTAAATCAGTTTATTTTCATATTACTTAATATTGGTTTTGATTATTTCACGTATTCAGAATGTATATAAAATGGAAACAGAATTTAATTATTAATTTTTAAAAAAAATATGTGTCTTTTTAAGTAAATTATACATTTTCATAAAATTTAATATAATATTCAATATTTTTATATTCATCTTTCTAAATTAATTACGCAAAGAGTACCTGGTAAAGAATTTGGGGCGAAAAACGATCAGGATTAGTAAATAAGATACCGAAAAATGCACTTCATGAGCAGCATGAATCATTTATAGAAAGCGAAATACCTATAAACTGGAAGAAAATTATTTATTTGTTAAGGAATCATAACTTATTATGAAAATATATTTTGTAAACTTCTACAAATCCAGTCCAAAATGTTAGCTCTAAACGTTCCTTACTAAAAGATAATGCTATTAATTGGTGAACGATGTTCACTTGCAAAATATCACCATTAGTAAATGTCAATTAGATAATCATATGGATTATGTGTCACCATAGTAATTGACGAATAAATCAAATGTCATCATTGTGTAATGGGTAGAATTTTAAACAAGATCATTAATGAGATAGACATTTCAGTGTACATTCTCCACGTCACAGGAAATCAGCGGAGAAACATTAGAACGTGTTGAATCATTTACCAGAGGGTGGATATTGATTGGGCCAAGAAAAACTAATTGACTGACTTTCATTATCCTACCTCTAAGATATGATTGTAGCTTGATAAAATATTTGCAGTCACTTTTCATAGTTCGATTATACTTATTTACCATATAGATAATTGTCATGTAATATTAGAACAAATATATTTGTGATAATATAAAAAAATTTAAAAATTTGCATTTTTGTTCAATAAATCGCCTATTATTCTATATTTTTATTATATTTTCACATTTTTCTATTGAGTGTTATAAATTATTATAATATTTAATTTTTTATGACACACAAAATATTGTATTTCACAATGCACTAGTATATAAAATTCTCATTCCAAATTCAAGCAACATTTGCAGTTACTTAATATTTTTTACATAAAAAGTGAAATATAAAGATAAGAGAATCCGAATCATTTAAATGGGAAATTCAAGGCAAAATCTGTACATTCACTTTAAGAAACACTAAGCGCGTAGAATAAAATAAATTCAAATGAGCTATATACTTTATCCTCTCTCATAAAGGCGCAGTTTATGGAGAAAAGCTAGCATGCTATAATCTACTTTTTCCACCACAAATTTGAATCTAAAAGAGTATTTTTATAGTGAAGTCGAAGGAAAGTGTCCCATAAAAAAGAGAAATGACAGTTTACATACTTCACTGAGAATTGTTCTTTGGTTCTTGTTCCGGAAGGAGGTCGTGAGTGCATGGTAATACAGAAAAAAATAGACAATTCTTTTCGAATCATTTTAAAGTGTTTAAGAACGTACTTGGCATAAAAATACGATTTTATTTTACGGATGAATGTAAAGTTTTTCATAACAGCTACATGGCATGCAATAGAGGAAAAAAAAACTTGCTTCATTTCGAATTTAGATTTTGCAACCAAGAAATGGCTGTTTTCTTCAATAACCATGGTTCTGTGAATATATGAAAAATGCCCATATATTAATGGTCGCTAAAAATGGGAGAAATTGATGAGTAAATAAAGTAAAACAACAATGAAAAGTTAATTGAATGAAACAAACGTGAATGAAACACGCGATTTAATTCGTCATCATTTAATTCGCCTAATCATTCAATTCGAAATTTTTAAATTTTCAATTTTATACTTATCAAACTTTATGTGAAATATAAAATAATTATTAAACAGGAGAGAGATTTAAGAAAAATGTGGAAATATAAATTAAAGCAACAATAAGTGACTTATACCGTACAAATAAACAAGGAATTTTTTCAACGTTTAAATAATTCGTCTGGTATATAAAGGGCGCACCTGTAATTGCTCATCAGACAGCAAAGAAGAAAAAAAATGTTGCATGTCGTTTGTAATAGGTATTCCCATTCATAGCAGTTTTGCCTTTGGTTTTAGAATACAATCAAAACTTTTTCATTATATTCCGTTTATATCTCAAATATCGAGATTTAATTCTCTGTTTTGCAGTTTAGGTTTCTAAGACTTTTTTAAATAATTATTTTTATTCAAACGGATAAATCTGAGAGTTTCTTTAAAATTTCATGTGCAGATCATGGTATGTTTTTATTTTAAATAAAATTAATAATAATTTTATATTTAATATATATAAATAAAAATAAAATTGCAACAATCTTATTAAATGTATATTATTAGATGCTTTTATTTTATGGTATGACTGGAAATCGATTGTACTAATTTCAAGAAATCTATTTGTTTCTACTATTGAATATGCGCATATCCTCACATATTTAATGCCTTTTTCATTTCATTGGTATGCCTAAATTTTTTCCTAAAAATATAATGAAGTACCACACTTTAAAAAAAGCATTTCTGCAGAGCGAACATATAAATAAGTGCTCATTTGGAGAATCATACGCAGTTACATCACGTGGAATATGCAACAACTAATCTATCTCAAGTGATGGAATTGTAAGAGGATTATGTAAACAAATGCTACTCTTCCAAATATAGCAATTGTTTACATTTTTATGTAAAGTTCTGTAATTTGAAATGGGCTGATTAATTTTTTGATTATCATCGTTTGAATTTGAGAACACTTTTTCCCCTCTTTCTTGGTTATGTAGATATTTCTCTGATCTTGTAGACTTAGATTCTTAGTCTAATAGAAAGATATTTTCTGTTTTACACAGTGTATCTCCTTTGGTTCTCGGAAACTCTTCATCTTTATTTACTACGTTTTCGTAGTTGAACCTAAAATTAATGTAAGGATAATGGGCACAGGTGCCGTATAATCCATGCGCCAAATTCGGAGATTGGCGATTTTTGGAGGATATTCATTTGTATCTGGCAACCTGATTATTATTACGTCATACAGATGAAGACCAATAAGAATTAAGGTGTAAATTCAATTTTGACAACCCTAGTGTTTACGTCATCACGATGAAATTTAGAACATTTTTTTCCATTTCAGCATTTCACTAGAAATTTTTGCGAGTTAGCTTCATAAGATATCTTTTAGTGTGTTTTATAATTTTCTTGACATTTTGATTACTTAATTTCCAGGTTGTATTGCTCTTTTTAATTAATTTAAAAATTTAAATTAAATTTAAAGTTACTGTTTAAAATTGTGTCGAAACATCCTTTCTTTAGTTTATGTATGGCATTTTTATAATTTATATTTTTACTATAAAATACTTTATAACTTTTATATACGTTTTTAAAATTGTTCCTGTATTGAATTTTTTAAATACATTCTGTTTAACAGTCTAATTTGTACTTAATAATTTATAGTTATTCTTTTCCGAAGGCTGCTTTATTCTTCATTATAATTCGTGTTCAGATTCTTCTGGAATTTACCATAGAATTCGTATTCCAATTTTTTTAAAATTGATATTTACTTTTTCGCGGTTCCTATATTTTCCTTATTCGCATTCGTTCCCGAAGGAATTTTGCAAACGAATACGAATACGGAAAATATTTGTATTTTCTAATGGATAACTTTCTGTTCCAAAGTTTCATTATATTTTAAATCTTATTATTTCGATAATATATACTCCCACTCTTTATTTATAAGGTTTAAATTTAATATATAGATAAAGTTTTTCAAAAATGATTTTATTACGTCACAATTACAACATTTTTGAGTGGTATTACGTCACAATGATGTCGTCTTGGCAACATTTCGACGTCGCCAAATAAACTCAGAATGTGTTACTATGGATCATACGGCACCTGTGCCAGATAATGAAATAACGACCTACATATTTGAAAGCGAAATTGAAAATATTTACAACCAAAAATATTTAATTTTGTCAACTATTTCTTCTCACTAAAACGGTACTTCTAATATGAATTTTAGCTACTTAATTAAAATTTCAATTCACATAGCAAGTTTTAATTTCAACAAATTTTGAAGTCTACCAAAACCCTATGAAGGCACAGATAACTTTGAATTTGGCACCCTGTATTATACGAATATAATCCAGGATGCCAAATTCTGAGTTTGGTGATTTTTTGGTGGATTTTCTTATGTATTTTGCACTCTGGTGTCATAGATATAGAGACCTATAAGAATTTTGCCGAAAATTTAATTTTGACAACTCTAATATCTATGTCATAGCGTACGTCGCAATATATCCTCTAGGCCACATTTCTTTACCGTCAAAAAATTCATTTATGTCCTTCCCGATAAGTAGGAGATAGGTATGGATGTAGTATTTATAAGCGTTTGCATATTTAACGAATAAAAATATAAATTACCTTGCTAAATTGCTTGTATGTATTTAACAAAACTGTCATTCAATCAAAAAGTTAATTTTTTATAGTATTTCTTAATGAAATACTTACACCAGGTGATTTTGTGGTACTGGTAGGATCTGTATTAATGAAATAAACATATTTATAAAAAATTTAATCTTACTTATATTTATTCTATTTATTACCTATTTTATTACTTACCTATATTTATATTTATTTTATTAAACTAAAATTTGTTCTTTTTACTTCAGTATACATTTAAAATGATTCTATGAGACATTTTCTGCGTTTGCGAGTATGCATTTTGTAGCTTAATAATTTTACTTTGTTCGTTTTCTGAGATTGTAGATATTTGAAAGTGATAAAAAAGGATTAACTGTAGCTAACATAATTTATATCTGTTTACTTAGATGATTGTAATTTACGAAAAACCATCTGATAGCCGAATGGTTTTCTGAATTTCGGATTTTTAGGACATAGATTTCACACTTAGCCCAGGGTTGGTTGTCTTAGTGATTTGAAATCCATATTAAATTTTATATCCTGGTATAGTAATCATTTTGTGCAAAAAAATCAGCTTCAAACAATCAATCACGCAATCACACAAGTAATTTATGAGGTTTCGCGAAGTGAATGTTACAAGAATATATAAGATATATTAATTTTAGTTACTGAGAGATTATTATTAAATGAGATTTAATATTAAAATATTTATCATGTATTTTCTTATTTTCATTCTTAGTTTAAATATATTAACAAATCAAAAAGCCAGAAATTTAATTGTACAGTTACTGAAATATGAACTTTATTTTTCACCATATTTTGCATAAGTACATAAACTTAAATTACAATAAAAACATTGAAATAAAGGTACAAATAAAAAATTGTTATATATAACATACTATAGTATATTTCTCATAAGTTTAAAAACAAGCATATACTTTCATGGAAAATCTAGTAAAGATTCACAATTCTATAAATATCAACAAAGTGTAAAATGTAAGAAAAAATGTAATTATTTAATTTAATAGACGCTTTATACGTGTTGAAAATTTTCTATTATGTCAGCATTTTAAAACTTTGTTATCTTTAAGACGCCAGTTATAAATCTCTTTGTTTATCGAACAAATGCATTTATTGTATTTTCTTTACTTTATCACCAGTTCATGCTTTAAAAGTAGAAAAGAAAAAAATGCTACGAAAATGACAGTTTTTAAAACACTTTCCTTGCAAAGTAATCATTGTTTAAAAGTTAATGACCTCATCAACTTTGTAAATAACCAATAAGTTCTTCCTTTTAACTGCTCTCCTTTTAAAAGATATTTTAAGAAAAAACTTTATTGCTAAATTAAGTGATTTTTTGTAATATCTTTGTACGCGTTTTAATTTTTTTATGCTTGAAAATTCTGGAAACTAGCTTTGTGTTAGTAGGATATTTGTTTTTAAGAGATATTTTGAGTTTTTAACGTGGATATTAAATAAAAGGAAGTAGAAAATATTTGTTTCAACCAAAATGATTAGAGAAATGAAAGAAAAAATATCCTGCGTGTTTTGAATTGTACATAATTGAAGATTAAAAAAACTTTAGTCTCATAATTAAAAACATTTTGTTAATGATTTTTCAAAGAAAGAGGAAGGAAAAATATAATTAAATAAAAATTTCTTAATTAATACCATTGCTTAAGTTTTATATTTTATGGTATTTATATGAAAAAAGCATTTTTGAATGCAAATTGAAATCATTGATTTATTATCAAACAATACAATTATTTTTAAACTATTTAACTTTTTTAGGTAAAATTATTTTAGTAATTTTTCTAATTTAATTTAGTTTATTTTATTTGTGTTTTACCGTAATATTTATTCCAAATAGTAAATGATAACTATGAAAATATTAACATTATTCAAAAGTAGAAAGTATGAACTGTTTTTCTAATAAGATCATATTTTTTATGTAGAGTTTATAAATATGATCTTATCAGAAAAGTTATCGTGGCTACCTAAAAGTATCAAAATTAATAAATTGTTCTCATTTAAATTATTATCTCAATAGCCATTGATTCCATCGAAATAAAAGGGAAAATATTGTGAAAACTCCGTTTTCTTATCCCTCATACGCTTGAATTTCATTTAAGCGATCGATTGTTTTCTTTTCAAATACGGGTTCCAAGAGGAGATGGATTAGTTTCAGGTATTTATATTCATTATTGAATCTTGAAGTGATGTATTAAGTATTCAAATTCGATTGTTCACACAAAATAGGTGTCAAAATTTTATATAAAAAAATGATACATTATATTAGAATATGTGAGAAAACACTGAGAGAATTAAATGAAAGTTAAATATACTGTTATTTAAGATCTGCAATATTTTTCAAAATTTGTATTTTCGTAACATATGTCACATTAAGTAACTTAAATAAGTGTAAGAATGCGGAATGATAATAAATAAATATAATCAAGTTATTGATAAATAATTTTAAAACAAATAATGCTATACAAATTAAAAAATATTGCGTCCTTAAAAAAATTAATTCAATTTATTGAATATAGTAGATTAAAATTTTAACGTTTTTAATTTTGATTTTTATCAATATCCTCTAGTAATAATAAAAATCAATTAATGATAATAAGCAATTGCAATAAGTTATTTATAAATAGTTTTAAAATTGACTGCACCAACATTTAAAATATCTTTATAAAATTAAATAAATTTTATTGAGTGAATAGATTAATATTTAGCTGGAAACAGATTAATGAAAAAACTTTCTTTCAATTATTCCTAGTTACTAGTTGCAAATAACGATTTCACTAAAAATTATGAGTAATTAAATACATTGAATTATATTTAAAAAATGACAATTAATTTTGCTTTGTTCCAAATAAAGATTTCACTAGAAATTCTGAACAATTAAATACATTGCATTATATTTAAAAAAATGATATTTAAATTTACTTTTATTAAGTGTTTCATTTTGGTGTAAAACCAGTAAATTTAGAAACTTTACGCATCTAAATTTAATGAAGGTAATTTGATGTAAGATCATTATTGATAATATTGGATAAGATACAAAAATTTCTGTTGGATAAAAATGTTTATAAATAATAGCAATACTTATAAAATATATTTTGTCAACTTAAGTAATAAGTACAAAACTTCTTTGGACGTAAGTTTTTTAAAATATATTATATAATTTATTAACATAGCTATTCGAATCTTAATCCAATTTACTTATTTCCTATCATTGACTTAATAGCGTAAATCTCTTAACTTTCCTGAATTGAAAATGTTTTGAGCTTTGGTTTTTTATTGGCTTTATTACAAATGTTTATTACCATCAAATATTGTGAAAATATTTTTCAATCTTTTTGTAAGAATAAGAACTACTAAAGTAAAACTTGATGATCTCTTAACGATGGATACTAAATTAATTTTCTGACCATTTTTTCAGTATTTTTTTTCAATTATTCTACTTCAAATGAGTTTAATGAAATATTAAGGGATTTTAAACATTTTACATTATCAGAAAATCGTTGATAAATTTTACTGGTAGGTCTGTCAAACTAGCACATGAATATAAGCCCAGTAGATCAAAGATTATAAAAAATGTCGTTTAAAATTGATCCCAGTTGTGATAAAAGGACGTGACAGACATAAGAAGAACGGTAATTGATAAAGAGGTTAATAAAAATTAAAATTGTTAAACGGCATGCATTTGGCTGTATGTTAAACGAATATCATGTCCTTGAGAAAACTGTTCGTAATAATGAAGCGAAATGTAATAAAATCATATTTGGTTGTTGTAGTCTTAATTCAAGTTTTCCTCTTAATTTATGTCGAAAAAACAATAGGTATACAATTTTCTGCTGATTATGCGGAAATTTATATGAAAAGTAAATTAATTTTCATTGCAGTTGCCGAAAAAATGAATGATTTGGCAGGTTTAGGTAAAAAAAAGTTCTTGTCAAACAAACCTCGGAATCTTTATTTGATCGAAGATCTCATAAAGTAATAAGGTTGGTTCGAAAAGCATTCAACTCATTCATAAACAATAATATACTTATTAGATTTGAATTCATACGAGACAATTTGAATTTGATAATCAGGTGCAGTAGAAACATTCCATTATAAACAACAGCATTATTTTAAATGAGATATTTCCCATTTTCCCTTTAAAACAATTTTTATTATTTCAAATTTTGTTAAGAAAATTAAAATAAATATTAAAACAATTTCATTGCTTCAAATAGAAACTTTCTATTATGAATTTGTTTGGACCTTATTTTGCTGCTCTTCGCCAAGAGTGGTAATCTCAATTATAGAAAATTCTTTGTTCTAGTAGTTTACAGTAATTTTTTAGGCAAGATTTTGTGTGTAGATTTTAAAAATAGAAATTTTTTTTATTAATGTTTGAATGAAAAAAAATTATAAAGAAATTTTCGAGCTGCGCCTTTGATACATTAGGGAAGAGGACAGTCAAGACCTTCATTTTCCCGAGTAGTCTACGTTTTTCAGTGGCCATCACTATGAAAATCGACCTACTACCATCAAGCTGTATGATTTGACTGATTTAGAAGATGATATCTTTTTCTCATGTATGATTGAGAGACGTCATTTCAACTTAGCAGACGAGTTAAATTTTTATTTTGCTAACGTATATGTAAATTTGAAATATAAACATATAATATTAAATGCATCAAAAAATAATAAAAAGTTTTTAACTGTTATTAAAATTTTATCTTACATGTATATAAGATTGTATAAGAAATCATAATAAACATATACTATACATTTTTATTCATCCAAAATTGAAATAAAAAGTGCTTTAATAATTTTTCATATAAGAAAAGTTATTTAAACTCTAACTTAAAGGAATTTAAAAAGAAAAATATACAAAAATGTTAATTGCAAGCAAATATAGATTTACTTATATTTTTATTTGAAATTCATTAATAAAAATCCTCAATATCCATTATTTTATTAACTAGAAATTAAAGATTTTATTAAATGAACTTTAAGGCATTTTTAAGGAAAAATAGAAAGAATAAAATATAATTTTCCCCAAATTATTCTTTACGAATACAAATGAGTTTTTATTACTTGCAACTAAAAACATTTTCAAGTAAAAATTGTAATTGAATTGAATATTTTTAAGGAAATCAAATTTTGAATAAAATCAATTTAAAACGGGGTTGGTTAAATTTTTTAACATGGTGCTGCTAAGTTCATTTATATGAAAAAAAAAATTAACAAAAATGCGGTTCCAGAGCAATAATGACTGATTAATTGTAACGAAACTGCATACCGATTTGTTCAATTATTTACAAACTTTTCAAGGCCGGTGTTGGATTCTCAATACCGGCAAAGAGCCACCGAGTACATGTAATATACGTGCTCATTAAATCCGAGGAATCGAAAGTCCTGTGGTCGGTCGTTGAGAAATTACCTTAGGTGTAATGGTCTGGAGAAAATTTCTTCCTTTTGCAGATCATAGTCAAAATTGAGAGAGTGGATCCTCTGGCGGTGCCCTCTATCCTGGGAATCTTAGAGCAAAGTCGTACTTTCTCTTTCATGCTGCTCTGGTTAAAAAACGGAAAACATGCCTAACTGACTTAATTTCGAATAGCGGTCAGTTAGCGAGCTTGGTTTGTCCAAGTGTCATTATAACAACAACACTATAATTATTAGATAATATTTTAATGATAAAGAGTATATAGCCTGTTCTACAAAATATTTTCCAAACTTGTAATCCAAACTCAACTAGATAAATCATAAGGCTAGATTATTAATCGCATTTAGTTTTACTTTTCGATGCAAAATCAAAAATTAAGCACAGGTGGAGGTTTCTCGCATTCCAACATTTCACTTCCGAATTCTACTTCAAAACTAATTCCGAATCTCTTTCCACGTACTAGATGGTAAAGTACGGAATATGAAAGACATTTTGAGCGATGAGGGGACTTTAATTGAGATTGTAATATCGGTACTTGAAAACTTTGAATGTGCTCTCTGACTACCGTTACGTTTCCTAAAATACTTTTCGACGCTTTGGAATAATGACAGAGAAGCGACTTAATATTATGCTACTTTAGATTCATAAAAGATATTTAAGGATTCGACGGATCTCAAATTTTCCAAGTTTTTTTTTTATCTATTCTTAAATGTATCTTTCTTTGATTTGAATGCTAATTCAAAAGACTTAAATTTTTTGACTTACACTTTTAGGAATTACATTTTTTATTAGCATGTAACAAAATTACTTACTAAAGTATATACTCATATGTTTAATAAATGTTCAAGAGTTTAATTAAAGAAATGGTACTTAAATTTTACATTGAGTAAAACTGTTATACGCTTCCTGCAGATTCAATATAAAATGTTTTAATTAATTGTAATTTTAATTTACTATCTCATACCATTGTCACAAGATCTCTTCAGAATCTTAATTTTGCGATATTTACAGAATTAAATTAAAGTGATGTACTTTTCAACAACACTCTCAAAATTAGAGAAGTTAGGATTTGATAATCAAAATTCTGAGAATTAGCTCGTAAATTTTGAGAAAAGATTTGCTTGAGAGAAAAAAATAAATTAGGTGTAAATTATAAAATATTTAGTAATATCTGGTGCTATGGAATAGTTTAAAATTTGTGCGTGTGTGTGATGTGTGTGAGATTCCTCTTCACAGAATTTATTGCCTAAAAAGGAAATATTAAGTAATTCTTTAAAAAAAAATTAAGTAATGTTATTATATAATATATTATTAATATGTAAAAAAAGGGACGAGTTCCATTTTCAGTATTTAATAACTAAAGAGAAGTTTTTAATCATTCTACACCTGTTTGGACTTGTATAAGAACAAGTAGATTAGCTTGTTTTTATACAAGAGATAATGTTCTTATACAATCTACACATGAGAGAAGTTGGAGAGTTGTTTGTTAAATTTCTTTGTAATGTGCACATTTTTTTATGTTAAACTGTAGAGCTTTTTAGCAAATCCCCATATGAGATTTCATTTCATGACGAAAAACTTCTTTGAGAGAAGTTGTTTTGTAATGTGTTTATTTTCGCGTGTTTAAATGTCGCACATTTTAACAAAATTACTTATGAAACTTCATTTCGTATGTAGTTAAGCTAAACTTTTGTAATATATTAATGAAACTAATATGAACCGTCGTTTTGAAAACCTGTAAAGCGTACATTTTTACATATTAAACTTAAGATTCTTTTAGCTAATCTACCCATGAGATTTCGTTTCATGACGCAAAACTTAGTTTGGAGAAGCTTATTACATTATTTTATAATATATATATTTTGATGTGTATTGCAGAACTACTCGTTTAAACGTGAAAACGAAAAACCGAGCTACAAAACTGCCCTGCCTCTGAATTTATTGCATTCATTTGGTGTGCTTGTCTTTTCATTTCAATAAGTAGGAAGAATACCCTAAACCTAGACACATGTTTTCTCTCTTGTAGAATCAAAAATAAATATGAACGGAGTTAATCAAATGTAAGCTATAAACTTATTGAATCATAAATAAAAAGGATTCAAGCGGAACAATCAAATAATTATTAAATATTAGAAAATAAACTAAATATTTCAGGATAACTTATAACTACATAATCGAGAGAGATGAAGATTTTAGGCACAAAATAAGGAAATGAAAAAATGAAAGAAAATATATTGCTATTTGAAATTAAAAACACTATTTTATTTTTTATTCTTTAAAATTTTTATTTTCTATACTGAAACATATCAAATAAAATGCTTAGTTTGTCTCTCCGATTAAACATTAAAAAAATAGACTATATTAATTAGTTATTATTAATTTTCCAAATTTCAAAGCCAGATTTAATATCAACTTTAAAAAGAATTCTACTTCAGTTTTTGAAAACTGTAAGATTATTTCTGGAAACGTGGCTATTTCCAGGAAATGAAATGCTTCAAAGATTTAAGTTTTACACGAGATAACGTGCTCAAAAATTTCTCACAAAAGGAAGCATAAAAGATGGTCTTATGAAAGGATACAATTATTTCCTTAGGTTTTGTGTTTCTGGATGTTTGTATATAACGTTTGAAAACAATAGTAATTTTTTATGCCTGTTTCTATAAATATATTAAAACAGTTCGTATGCATTTTTAATTATTCCTACAAATGATAACTATACTGTAAACATGGAATTCATGAGTGTTATTTTGCCTTCAAAAAATTCGGTTTAGATGCAGTTAATTTAATTTGAAATGCTTTCACAAAAAATACCTTAAATTTTAATGAAGAGTAATAGTTCTTTTTATTTATGCGATAAACTTTGGAAAATAGTTTAATGGAAATTTAAACTATATTTTCTAAGAATAGAATTTATAATTTCAACTATTGCTATATATATCTTTTGTGTTATGACTGTAAGGATTTTTTTAAAATTAAATTTACGTATTTAATCTAGTTGAAAAATAAACTATCACTTCATGCGAGGTTAATCATAATTTATAATTTAAACTCTTTATAAGGTATAACAATGCAATATGGAGAGTGCTGCTCAACATTTTCAACTGAACCATATTTTGGCGTGGAGTCTGACTTCCTCAGTACACACATGCCATAGGTACCTGTTTGTAGGGTAGGCAGCCATTCATACAAAGAAAGAACAAAGATTGAGAGAGAAAGTAAATCCTTGCCCGAAGTGGGATTTGAACACAGGACTTCCCTATCCGCAGTACTCTGACCACTGGACAAGGTGAGTTGCAATGCATTTTATAATTATTAACTTTGCAATTTAATTTTTATTTTACACTTATTGTTTTAGTTTTGGTGGATAAAAATCTTTTCCATCAATCAAACAAATGCAATATATTCATGTTAGTGCAAAACATAAAAAATTTTAATTTTTTTATCGAGGTTAATTATTATTAATAAAAATATATTATTGGTGGCATTGAAATGCATAATTATATATAAAAATTATATTAAAAAAGGCAATGTGTCTTTGAAATCGAAAGATGAATATAGCGATTAGAACTTAGAGAAAAGTACTTTTTTTATTTTCCTGAAACTTTAATGATGTTTGTTTACTATTGAATGCATAGTTCATTTATCACAATTGTATAAATATTAATGTCAAATATAATTAGATAGAAAAACAAAAATCGACGAAATAGAAAAGTAATATTCCTTATCTCTTGAGCACAAAATTGATCCCAATTTATTCTTTTATTTGAATAGAAGCTGCCAATTATTTTCTCGATTTTTTTGTAGATTTGCTATTTTGTTGCAAATATATTTGTGTGTGATTGTCATGCTTGTAAGAAAACTGATAATGTTTGCGCCGATTGCAGATTATGTATTAAATAATGCTGATGTGGTTGCATAATGCAGTAAAAGTAAAAAAAATTATCTTTTATTGGAAAAGTAATTAGCGAGAAGGAAATACGCGCCAAATAATTGGGCATTCATAGTTTTCTCATTTGGATAGCATAAATTATACCATCAACATAAGTGTTTATTCCTTAAAAGAAATGACAAAAACGTTTTTTATTTCATTGAACATAAAAGCAGAATTTCATGTCACTTAATTAGGAAAATGTTTTTTTGATTGCGTAAATAAGTACGTTAATGAATTTTTGCTGTTGAGAAATTGAGATGTTTTTATTTTTATAGAAGCAACTGATTAGTTCTCCCAAACTGATTTCACACCATAATTAAATTGATTCAATGTCATAACTGAATGGATTTTAATTCAAATTAAAATGATTTTTTAGTATTTATTTTCTTATTGTTTATATCAGAAAATATATTTTTAAGTTTTTTCATTGATGAAAAGGAAGTAAAATCGCAATTACATAGAATTCGCGCCAAATTAAGAGATATTCTTTTGTTTTGCATATAGGAATAATAAATTTACTAACCACTTGTCATTGATTTTTTTCAGTCAGTTTGTAGTTACGCCCCTAATATTTCATTTTGTTTAATTTTCAACTAAAAATTTTATTCAAATCAGTTTTTTTGTCGCATATCTCTGTCTGGTGTACATGAGAAAGTACAACAAGCAGAAGTAGAGAAAATTTATTGATGAGAACAATGACTCCAGACAGGAAAAAGAGAGTGCGCTGCTTTCTTTTGAGACGGGGATCCATGACAGGCAAGCAGGATGTTCGACTATTTCCCCAGTTTTTACATCCTAGTCTTATTCAGGATTCGAACCCGAGCACACTCGGAGGCAGCTGAGGGTCATAACCACTATAAACGTGGCCGGCATTAAAATAAATTTACATTAAATATAATTATTCAATTATTAGTATTATGTTACGATTTACATTAAGCAGTCGAAAACACAAAGTTGAAATAGTTACCTCAAAGTGAATTACATGTTCTTTAGATTTTTAATAAAGTATCAAAACACCTTGACATCAAATATTGAAGGGAAAAGACCATAAAGTTTTGGTAAGATACTTGAATATCTTACATGTATTCCAGATGGATATTTCATAGAGCGTAGGCTGTATTGAAGTATTGAAAATTAGAAAAATGGAAAACTCCGACGCACCCACCAAAGCAAATATTTATGCAGACACAGTAACACATAATCCCGATTTATAACAGACTGAAACCGTTCAGTACAAAGAATGCAGTCTCAACCATCAAAAATTACCACTCATCATGTGTGAATATCAATACGATTACACGAAAATACTGGATTCCATTGTCTCAATCAAACTGAAGTAGTTTCTTTCTTCTTCTTTTTTTTTGGCTACACATTGTTAGGGTAAAGGTAAATAATAAGATTGAGATGCCTTTTATTGGAGTCCTTTTTGGAATAGGGATATATTGATATGATTGCTATATACATAAAATTCGGGTACTTCATACATAAAATTATTTAACATGAGATTGCAATATTTGAAGTAATATATATATATATATATATATATATATATATATATATATATATATATTTAAAATGGGCGGGCACCTGAAAGATCTACCCTCCGCCACAACAAGGCCGGAAACTGTTACTCATTTGTCGTTACCCAGCGGGCAGCTGCGAATCAAGTCACGGAGGCAAACAGCATTACCAGCGCCATACCAACACAAACCCGCTTATAGAGTAGGCCACATTCCTACATCATCTCAGAAGAAAGGACAGAGAAACACACTGAGAAAATAACATCCATGCGCAAACCGGGATTCAAACCCGGGACCTCTACCTCGGTAGCCAGGAACGCTAACCACTCCGCATCGGTCAGCAAAAGCAATATAGGAAATAAGAGTATACTAAATTCACACACACACACATGTTGAATAATCTTACCAGAAAAAATTTTCTGCAACGCAGAGGCTTAATAAAGCATAAGTTTTGTCTGTGACTAAAATAATTGATTAAATTTACATATAGGAATTATTTACAAGTCACACATATTTCTATAATGATTTCTTTAAAATAATATTAGTATAGAAAAACTTGTTTTTCTGATTACGCGAATACGGTTAAATTTACTCAGAAAATTACATAAAAAAAAAAAAAAAAAAAAAAAAAAAAAAAGTTATCGAAGAAAGAAACGTTTTCCCTCAAGTCGAAGGCTCTTCCAATATTGTTTCGAGTTTGATAAATGAATGCTTGTCAAGGTTCTCTTGGTAAAGAATTTTATGCCATGAATAGCCGGAAGGGTTATCACATAATTTTCGTTCCTTCTGAGGATGTCTTTTATCGATTTTTTAGTTACTTTTGGGAACTATTTTCAACTCAGATTTCTATTCCAGCTCCTCTTCAATTTATAATTACTGGATTTTTATTTTGATTAGTTATTACTTTCAAATTTCACACAACTTACTTGAAATTTTTAATTTGTGTTTTACAAGCTATATAGTTTTAAACAGATTTTATCATGTTCTCACATTTTTTTTAAAGTAATCATTAAATGTATTCAGATTTTATACACATTATGAAATCCAAGCACATTATTTTTAAGCGTTTAATTACTTTGGGAATTTAGGTACTCATTATTTCATATAATTTTTATATAAGCCTTTATTTGGTAGATAACAAAATATTTATCGTAATAAAGAAAACAAAATATCTTCTTCCCTTTTTTATATGAAACAAATTAATATTCCATTAGCTCAATATTTTATTCCTTTAATAATTTCATATCTTATTCTTACATTTCCGTCATGAAGTGCAAACATTTAGTATACATTCTGAATTGATAAACGTAATAAGAATATGTTATTTCTGAAATGCGCAGCATAAAACCAATCACAACACAAATGAATGCCCTCAGGATCGCATAGCGCGACCCAAGTGCTGTAACTGTCAGTGGACCACCCCACAGGAAGCTACAGGGGATGCACTGGTTTCCCTGAAGAAAAACCAAGAATTTCAACTCAGGAAGTCAGAAAATTCTCTAAAAACAATTCAATTGCACCAGAAGTCACATACGCCACAAATCCCACCCTCTTCCACCATCTAAAAATATCCCTCATAAACCTTTTTCATACTCAGCAAATGAATTGGCTGACTTCAGAAAATTAATGAAATTAAGTTTATAATTAATGTGTGTGTGTGATATACCAATCAAAGATTCGCTAATAAAGCTATAAAATATCAAATCCCCAATAAATAAGTTTTCTAAGCTTACTTCCAATTCAGAGCTAAAAGGGACGAATGTAATGACATCTTATACAGTGGGGCACCCAAGAAGTGTGCTATCCCGAAAGGGATAGAAAGATAAAGAAAAAACAGTCCTGCCCAAAAAAGGATTCAAACTCAGAACCTGCAGCTTCGAAGTTAGGGAAGAATAACCACTCCGCTATCGGTCGGTACTAATTATAATAACTATAGGGCATTATTCACTTAGTTAAAAAATTTGTATAATTCCAACTACTATTTTTCAACAACCAATAATAGACCAATTCAGTTTCAACTAGTCTCATCTCCTACAACAGCTCCAGAAGAGGGTGGTGTCTCCAACATAAGGTGCCTCAAAGGTCAGGCAGAGCCAGCTGAAGTTTACTGAATTACTTTTAGTCACAAATTGTAGTAATCATTATTTTAAATACTTGCCAAACATTGTTATTACAGTGTATTTAGCATTAAAGTAAAATTTTGTGGTAACAAATCTTACGCATAAATGGGTTTATGGTAATAAATGTAATACATAACAGATTAATCCTTTAATTTTCCAATAAGCTCATTTTATACAGATAATTAATAATCAGTTTGTTCAATATTGAAAAGCTGTTTGAAAGATTAACGATGTCTCTTATGTTCATTGAATATTTACTATGGACATAGCATTTGGGAAAAAAGCATTTACGATTACGGTTGCTTAAAGTTTGAAACTTACCGGTGGAATAAGACTTGGTACAGTCTCCTAGCTTAGTGTCGGTGAGGATGTGTTGAGGAAGTTGTATGTCCTCGTCCACTACTAGAGGAGTTTGATCCTCCCATTTGAAGATGAGATCGTCAGTTGTGTAAGATACTGTAAAATGTTAAAAAAAAACATCAAAATTATAAATGTTATAGATGACCGTATTGCAATTTTTTGAATGATTTAAAAAGCATCACAAAGAGAAATTATAAGTATCAAAGCCAGAGTAAACATGCTATGATGACCAACGATACTCTGTAAGCTTTTTAATGACTTTATTTACTGTGCCTAGTTAATTTTCTTCAGGCAAAGGGCTTATGTAGAGACAAACTAATTGTTAGCGCTCTGTGCTTGGGTCCAACATTTCCCACTTTCAGTTCCCATCTCGAATATGGAGTGTAGCAGTTGCTTGGAATTCACACACACACACACACACACGTTAAGTAATAAATCCCTATCCAATAAGGGCACAGATTCTATATAATCCAAAATGCCAAATTCTGAATTGTTTTGGCGAAAAAAAAAATATTATAAGATGGTGTATTGTGACGAGCGCGATGACATAAATACTAGGGTTGTCAAAGTAGAATTTTCTACATAATTCTCATAAGTCTCCATATCTATGACGTAATAAAAATCAGATTGCCAGATACATAAAAAATCCACCAAAATGTCACCAAAATTAGAATTTGGCATCCTGGATTATACAACATCTGTGACGCAATTAGCCATAGTCTGTAAAAAAATAGAAGTTGCGTAAGAAGCTAAAATAGATTAATCAACCAATACATACAGTAGTTCAGTTTTAAGACTGCTCTCTTAGGAACATAAAGTTCCAGGTTTCACACCAACTACTATTGAAACAGAAAATAGTTGTTGCAATTCTGCTTTTTGTGTGTTCGTCGGGATGAGTACTTGGCAGTTTTCCGGGTTTCGTTCTTGGGCCATTATCTTATGAAAGTCCTCCGAAAAGAAATTTATGAAAGAAATTTAATTAAGAAAGTTATATTAAGAAGCCTTACAACGGCTTTTAAATGGTAGGCTGTCTGCTATGCAGTGTCGAAAAAAATTATCATTTCCAGGAACAAATTGTTGAGTTTTTCTATATCCATATTAATATAACTACATCAAATTATTAAAAAAAATTACTATGCAATTAATTTTTTATAATGACAGTTTTCAAATAGCTGGCTCTATATAGCATTTCGAAATGTTTTTCCTAACATATTAACCTTTAAAAATAAAGAAATGATAAATAAATAGCTAAAATTCTGTTTGAGTACTTTCTGTTATAGCCCTGATTTTGATGATCGCCGTAACGGGAAAGAAAAAAATCATAAATTATTATCATAAATAATTTATTTGCATCATGTACTGTTTAAAAATGCTCATGTTTTTAGAAACTACTAAAAATAATGAAAACATTTTAGAGAGAGAGAGAGAGAGAGAAACTAAACAATTATCACTTATTGATAAAACTTAATTAAACGCCAATATTTATTTCTGGCGGAAGCTGCTTAGCTATTGTTTTTCAGTGAGACAAAATTAAATTTTGCTGTATTTAGTTGTTTTTTGTCCTTGGTGATTTGTAAATGTAATGGTTATTTTAAACAACAAAATTTTCACCAAGGAATTCTTTGACAAACTAGTTTTAGTTTTTTTCAGAATTTAGCGTGTTCACCATTGTTTATCATATTTTACTCAATTTTTGCGCAAAAAGATTCGATTTAGTATGTATTAAATTTAAAATAGAAGTTTGAGCCAATAAAATCATCATATCTACGTTATATTACTTCCATTTCTCTATAAAAAACATTCTACTACTTAATGATTAAAAGCGGAGATGTAATGGAAAAGTACCACACAGACATACACAGATTTTGTTTTATTTATCTGTTTAAAATGGAAAGAAATTGCAAAGACAATCTATTGTATAGATTATTTTTTATTATTATCAGGATATTAAAGCATATGATGAATATGTTTTTCAGTAATAAACAATAGCAATTTTATTTTAAACTTCAAAAATTTTCAGCTGCGCACTTTTTCAAATGTAATTAAATATAATAGAAATATTGATGGATAATTTCCAACGAATTTATATATTTCAGGTATTAAAAATTAATAAATCTGTATTAAAAAATAAATGTTTAAAATGAATACTAATAATTAAACAGAAATAAATGTTTAAGACCTTTTCTTGAAATTTAATAAGATAAAATAATCAATGACATATTAAAATGGATGGATATTCAAAGCATTTTTTAACACTCGTATTTTTTTAACTATTTAGAAATAATGATCACTCAATATTTTTAATCAATGATATTTTTCTGGATAATAATGTAATTCTTACATATATGTTTTCTTTTAGAGCCGTTTAACGTAAAAGAATACAAATAATGCATCCATGTAAATTGAATGTGTAGAATTAAAGTATATGTTATGAATAAAGTAAAATTAAAATGCATTGAGACGTATTATTTGGCATGATTTGAATTTTTCTAAACCTTTGTTTAAAATTTTCCTCTATAATCAGTCAAATTTTAATTTAATCGTTTCTAATAAATATTTTTCAAATGTATTTCTTTGATAATCATTTCGTATGTTTATTTATCTTACAAAGAATGTGGGAAAAAAACAATGTATATTAAAACAATAAGGATTGTGAGTTAATATTTGTACTATGAATTTAAGTTACACTTTAAGAATGCATTCCAATCTATTTGTAATCATGTTAATGAACTTGAGAATAATGTTTCAAAATTTAGTGCTCAAATAAAAAAATACAGTTACTATTATTATTTTTCGCAGTTACATAACTTTTGCAAGGCATCCAAAATTTGTTTCTTTGAAATATTTCACTGGAGCCACAAGGAGGTTTCCTACGATCATTCAAATTTTTAATATAAAGCTATTTACAAAGAAAAGCCATTAACACTGCAGAACCGCCATCAACGGATTTTCTCAATTTTCTTTAAAGCAGCACAGTTTCGCTTCATACTCGAAAGAAAAAAAAAACGAAATGGGTGTCATTTATCACGAGATTCAAATAAAAAAAGTGTGTTGAAATTAAAAATAAAATTTGCAAAATCATTCTCTTAATGGACTTCACCAAGTGCATACGAATGATGGAATTAGACGCTAGGGCTTGGGCTCGTTTCTTTCATTTTACCATGCTGACTGTTCAGGAAGGGAGATGCAGGTCGTAAGGGTGTCATAACAGATATTTCAAATTATGCCGGAGAACAATTTTTCCTTATAGCTGTCCAAACGATTAAGGAGTGAATCATGCAACATAAGAAGTATGCTTACAGCTCTCGATTTTGAGGCCACATGTTTGAGTGTCGTGGGGGTAGGACTCGAACTTCATCGCACAAGACAGCTCTAGGGTTAGTCTGAAAGAAAAATAAAATTGATTGTCATACGAAGAGTAAAACATTTAATTATTTTTCCGAAAAATTGTAAAAAATACCACAGATGGCTCTATTTGATTAAAACATTAAAAAAAATAAATTTTTATAGAAATTATTTTTTCAACATAATCAAGCATCAGGATTTTTTTATTTATATTTTTGAAAACTATAGAGAATTGTTATGCATGTTTTACAAATTTCAATTTATAAAAATGTTTTTACTTTAGCTGAAGTACGATTATATATTTCGAAATTCTCTCTTTCTATATATATATTTAGATTTATTATGAATAAACAATTTCATACATTAATACATTAACCAACTTTATTGTAAAAGTATGTTTAAGGGAAGTTTAACTATGCATTTAATAAATACTGTAACGAAAGAGGCATCATAGCATAGAGCTGCAAAAGTGTCCGCCATAACCTACCTACCAAACTTTACTCAGGGAGTAAAGGCTTATTACAGCCAAGAGGAATTTTTCACCGTTTCTTTTTGAGAGGCCACAAGAATTTTTTAGCATCCAAAATTTTTCTTACTATTCTTAAAATAAAGCAATGCCAGATTGATTTTAAAATTGTTTATTAAAAAGTCACAGGAAAAGTTCAAAACACAAAAACTGTTACAAAATGTACAAAAAGGCCGCAATACAGCCATGGTTGTGCATTTAGAAAACATAATTTAGCAGCTCACCTCATAGCAATCTGAGATCGCCTACATTTTTCTATTACTGTTTCTATTGAAAAACAACTAAAATCTTGTTGCCACTCTATCTGATGAAATAAATTCTCTTACATATTGTAACTTAAGGTTTTTACAACTTAAAGCACATTTTCATAATACTTCGCATAGATCTTGTTAATTTTACATGAAAATTTTAATATAGTTTAAATTTAGGGAATTTAGATATTTTTAATATGAGTTTAGATTTTATATAAAAATTATAACTTTTATCATTGTAAAGTTTGCTTTACGTATGCAGTTCATTATTCAATTCTAATAAACTGTTATCAAATGTTTGACATAAAAATGATTTGGAATGCACTTTATTTGCTTCCAAATATATGAATATTTTTAAAATGTTAAAATATTCAAAATAGTCATTGATTATAACGATGATTAGGTATATAATATTAAAAAGGATTTTAAAATAAAAATGAATTCGAGTGTGAAAATTACCAAAAGGGGTGATAAAATGCACCTTTAATCTAATTAGGGAAATGTTGGTAGAAAAAGAGTGGAATTCAGTTTAAAACAGGCAATTCCATTTTGAATTCGTCTTCATCATTTTCTTGTTAAGATTAAGAACTTTTTTTTTTTACATTCCAGCTTTTAAGAACTCTTATTTCGGAGATAAACTGAAAGGTTAATTGTCTCTCCAAAAAGAATAAGAACAAAGCTTTCCAAGTCAGTGGCAAACTTTTGAAGAACACCTTCATTTAGTTTCGGTTTGAGAACTTAATTAAGCGTGCCGATGATTCGGATAAAAACGACATTAGAGTGAAATAACTCGATCAGAGTGGATAGCAACGCTATTTTGTAATTATCTCTTTAATTTTTTTCCCTCTTATTAGTATGTCTTAAAAAGATGAACTTGACTGTAAATTTTTGTAACAGAAATAGTTACAAGAGATATAAATAACTTCACTTTGTGTTTCCATTTATTTTTTTCATTGTTTTACAGTTAAATACTGATGACAGACCACTGAAAAGTCAGGAGAAAATGCGCCATGGAAGGCAACTGAAAATTTATCAGATTGGTCTTTTAAGGATACATTTACAAATAAATTAAACTACCACAGCAGGCAAGATATTGTATTAGAATAATAATCTATCTAATATATATATATATATATATATATATATATATATATATATATATATATATATATAATATATATATATATAATTATGAAAGATTACTTACCTCATCAAAGGTCTGGACAAATATTAAGATTAATCTTAAATATTACGGTATATTATATGCATTAGAACAAAATATCAAATAAAGCAATTGTATCACGGCATTTCATTGTCAATTGTAATGGCTCAGTAACTTTATGCTGCTTTCAGTTAAGATCAGGAATATGAAGCATCATTTACCACGGGCCATAATTGGGAGGCTGACCACATTCTTCCCCTCACTAGATTGCTAGAGCTCCGTGGATTGAAGACATGTTCTCGTTATTACGAGACGTTCAAAACTCCTCCGCTGGTGTGGCGTGAATGTGGAGACGATGGTGCCAGCTCAAGTGTGACCTCATCACCTTACCATGGTTTAAAATGATGATGTACTTAGTGATGGACGAGTATTCGAAACCCGTTAACGTTAAAGTACAGTCTGCCGTTAACGTTAAGGGGTTCGCCTGCATGTATGCATGTATTTCCCTATATGATTGCATTTTTGGTACTTTAAATTACCATCTCTATAGAGTTGGATAGCATTAAACTAAATTTAGTTATTATTTTTCAAAATACCATTTCCTTAATAATAGGATTTCCAAATAATATTTGCTATCTTTAAGTAATAAAGAACAATGCGTATGTAATTGATGTTCATTGTTAATCCCTACTATATTTTATTAAATCATTCGCAAATAATATTGAAAAATTATGCTTAATCTTTTTGAACATTTGAGTTATATGTACAAATAAGAACAACCTAATAAATTGACATTAGTTTAAATTATGTTTTTTCATTTATCAGCAAAATGATAAGGCAATAGTTATTCAGTGCTGAATATAAAAGTTAATGACATAATATTATAGATACCAAAAATGATAACATAATATTATGTATGATAATGTAGTTAGCTATATTTCAAATACTTTTTACAGTCTTTAACTGTTTGATACTTTAAGATATTGTCAGTGAGATTCAGGGATAATAGTCACAATCTTAAATATTATATTTTTAAATAAAAATATTGCCCCAAATAACCCTATATTTCATATTTAAAGAGGATATTTATTATTAATACTTGAAAGATAATAGTCAAGCTATTTTCTTTTCTAAATTGTTAAGTTTCATACTAAATTCATAATTAAGGAAAACTTTCCAATCACTAATATATTTGCCATTGTCTAATCTTTTATTATAAAATAACATAATAACGCAGAAAAAATGGGGATTTTTTTAATAATATCAAATTTTGTAGTTAGAATAAAACCTTAAATAACAACATTCAAATATCAAAACGCGGGAAGCTTTTAATTCTACTTTACTAGAGTAAAAAATGTAAAAAGGAGTATTTTTCATATTGAATTAGATGAAAATGGATCAATGTAATATGTATAGCAATTAATATATCTCTAATACATTTCTATGAACAAAAACAATCCAAATTTCCGGGTCAATTTAAATATGGCTATTTCTTGACTAATTCAATATTTCATGTATTTTAGGAAAACAGAAAATACTATAAAGAAATGGATAAAACGTTTTTTTGAATATTAGAATTAAGCTATATGAATCTTCAAAGCCTTTAACCACTGACAACACCATCTATCTATATATATAATATATTTTCAGAGCAAACTGTGACAATATTTGACAGCACATTTAAAATGAGTCTGGCTTCTTTGTAAACTTAACTGCTAGTATTATCTTAATCCTACGCTTTCGTCATGATTCATCTCTTGAAAGAGTGCAAAATTTAGACCTTTTGTGCTTCGAATTTGAGGAGTTTATCTTCCGATCGGAAATATTTCACATGCAAATCAGCTTTTCAGCTGGCCATCACGAGAAGATCCATCCTGGTTCTCTTGATATGCAAATTAACTCACGAATCCGAATTCGGTTTTCCCGTCAAGCGCTGCGGCCCCTGCGAAATTAGATTTTAGTTTCCGTTTTACAATTTCACATTTGCGGTTATCTCTAGTGATTGTGATCATATTTTATCTCAGAAAGTTCAAAATGTTCAATCGATATGTGCCAAATCACAATGACAATTGCTTCTGCGAGGAAAAATTTGGGGCCAGTGTTTATTTTTTAAGAAGCAAGCATTAAAAAGGAGTAAAATAAATTGGAAATATTTTAGGAATGGGGTTTGGAATGTTCCTGAAATTCGCGAAAAATAAATTCTGCCAAAAGTAGTTTTTGAAAAGAAAATCATCCGCTTGAATTTATGAGATATGGTAATATTCATTCGGTGGAGAATAAAAGTTTACTAAAATTTATGATAATGTAGTATGAAATATTTTATCATATATATTTGTAGATCATGCACAAAAATAATTTTTGTATACTATGACTCAAATACATGCATATGAAAGTTCTATAAAATAAAAAAATGACCCTAAGCAATCTCGCAAAGCTTAAAAAATTATATGAATCAATTTAATTTCAAGTAAGAGGTTTTTACTAATTCCACCAATGTTTAACTATTGATGAAACATAATTTTAAATAATGTGCTTTTAACCAGATAGTATATTTTTGAATTAATAATTTTATAATCTGTTATTGAATTTAGGAATAGAAAAAGATAAAAAAAATTTTTGTTTATAATATTAAATTTATTTTAATGTGAAAATGTTCTCTTTTTAAATTTGTATGCAATATGGAAATTAGTAAAAAAATTATATTTTAATGACCAATGTTAAATTTTCAGTAATTACTTGCTTATGACACACATAAATAGATAACAATCTTTTCCTTTTTTTTAATCAAAATCTATTACACAGGAACAACGAGAATTGCTTTTAAGATTATCACATTTATCTGGTTTTCTAATTCCTCTAATTTCTCATTAAATACTTGTAAGTTAGATATTTGCAAAAATTAAAAATAAAAATATATGTATTACCTGATCACATACTTGTTACTTTGAACCCATTACTCATCAGTATTAAAGTAATTCAGTGAAAAGTAACAGGTATAATGTAAAAATTATAAACTAAATTATTTTAAAAATGTTTGCCAACTAAAATAAATAAAAAGTAATATTTTTAATTATTTTATTAAATTAAATTAATCGAGATTAAAATATAAGATTGATTAAATTTTATTCTTTACTTACTTAACCATGTACAGAATTTTCTTATCTCTGTAAAGCCATATGTAGTGGTTTGGAATCGTCATATCCTGGAAGATGACACGTTTAGCGTTTTTGAAAAAAGCATCTGGTCGCCAAATGTCTTTCAACCAATGAGTTGGTAATAATCGGTATTTGGCCGTCATATTTTCCGGCAGATGGAGCCTATTATCTTTCCAACTCTGAGACATAAAAATGTCAGCGACATAGGTCTGCAGAAAGAATAAATATTTGAAAAAAGATTTCTTTTTAGATTAGAATATTTGACAAAGCAGAAAACTTTGTAATATATTAGGAAATCCTTAATTTTAGTGAATACATCAAGAATTAATAAATTAAAAACTTACACATATGAAGAAATCACTACATAAACATGAAGATGTTTTAATGTAAAAGTAAATAATGCTCATCCTTTTATATAATTTAATAAAAATTATGGAATTTAAAAACTGAAATATTTATAAAGAAATGATAAATTTAATTAAATGAAAAACAATCAAAATTAAAAAAAATTAATTATATTGAAAACTTTTCTTGCGAGAGTAAAATTGTATAAACAAGCAATACCTATTTTAGTTGAACTTTGTTTTACAAAACAGGTTTTGCTTGTTTATACAATTTGTTTTATATTTTAAAAATAATAATAAGTAATTGTGCTTTCTCACTGAAACTTATAAAATCGAACTTACTTTACAAGAGTAATAATTCTGAAAGTTTGAAATTACGAATGGAAAAGACCTAATGTCTGGTTTAAAGAAATCGAATTATAGATTGACTGCCTTTTTAAAGTTATTCAACGGGTACGAAAAATTTTTAATTAAAGAAATACACGATCAATTACTCATTATTATTTCAATAGTTTGAAATCTTTTCAGAATGTAAATTACTCGAGATGACATATCAAAAGTATAATTAAATTAAATTCAAATACATTAAGAAAATTTTCAAGACGTGGTGAATTCCCCGTTATATATTTAGAATGAAATGAAATTCTTAAAATAAATCCCCCATGTATTGTATATATAAAAAGAAAGATTGCCACTCGTCATTTTACAGTACTACTACATACCATTGAGCCTTCATCTATAGTATCGATACTGAGCACAGTTATATGAAATTCGACGACAGTTGGTGATGAATCTGAAAAAAAAAATAAGAAATAATAATGAAAATCATTTTATACTCAAATCTTGTCGCAGGAATATTCACAAAGGAACTATATTAATGTATCACAGAATGCCTTAGTTTCACCAAATATGATATTTAAATAAACATTGGATCAATTTTTTAAAAAAATGTAAAGCATAATATTCTTTTTTCGAATAAATGGTAGTGTATAATTTTGTTTTATTCAGAGGAAAGCTTTAATTTTCAAAAATGATTTTACTTTTAATCAAGGACAAAATCATAGATCAATTGAAGTTTTGTCTTACACTGTACTCATTAAAACTAGAGATATATTTAAGGTCATTATAACTAATATAGAATTTATTTGGAGATTTCTGTAGACAGATGCTCAAATAATAAACCAATTTATCCAATTCACTTAATATTTTCTTGAACTAGTTTAAATTTCATCGAATTTGGTTTATTAAATTCAATCGTTGACCAAATATCTTGGCTCAAACGTATATCCATATGTTTTAAATTATACATTAATACACAGTTAATGTATAATAGATACATACTATTTATAAGTTGTATAAATGCCTTAAAGGCAAAGCAATTGACAAATTTGAATAGATGTATTTCTCATTACGGAGCTGCTTATTTAACTTTTATTTAGAAACTCAAAACTAAAACAGGTTTAATTAGAAGGAAGTGATGAAATGAAATTTAATATTTTAGATGAATTGTACAAAGTATTTACAAAACTTTGAAATTGTTTGAATAATTATACATTATCTAAGGAATTAAACAATGACTGAAAGTTGTTCGAAAGAATACATGTAACTTGGAGATGCCAAACGTCATTATTCCAATCGTGAGATAATTTCTTTGTTGATAAAGCGAACGATTCTTTTTTCCAAAGAAACAAGCTTTTAGAGATTATCATTTGACGTTTGGAGATTTGTGATAATTAACAGATTCGGTGACCCGAAAGAAATACGTCGATCCAATTTAAAGAAAGCAAACAATTAGGACTGATTTCGTTGCATTAGGAGAAGTTTATTTATTGATGCAGTTATATTTTCTTCTGTCACTAATTCCTACTCTTATAACAGCTTACGTCGGCTGCAATTTAACGTCAACATTAATTAATTAAAGAAAATCTTGAGAGGAAGAGCTATAATTAACTTTTGTTTCTGACTCCATTTCTCCTAACTTTCTTAATTAAAGTATTTTGAAGGTTCTTTGATGAAGCAATTGAAATAAACATATTCAGAGACTGAGAGAGAATATAGAAGCTCGAAATGAAAATGCGGAAAGTATTTGAAGTGGGTAATATTTAGTTAACGCTGACATGTACTTCCAAACTGCATGCCGCCACTTGTTGAAAATTGTAAACTTTACTTTCAGTTGTTAATAACGAATTTACAAAGTGTAAACTGACGAATTTGCATATTTGCTTAACTTTTAATTTAATATGATGTACTATATTTAAAATATCATATACATACAGAAGTTAAATTATGATTAAATTATTTACGCAAAGTAGTAATTACAATTTTAAATTAAATGCAGATAATTATAATAATAGGCTAATTCAATAATTTATCTAAAATTCAAATTCTATCAAATACAATGATATTCCAATTGATTAAATGCACACAAATGACGTACGCTATTTAAAATTGAAAATGTTAAAAAGCAAAATCTTTCTCTAAAAGGAAATCTAGCATAAAATGATAAAAATATAATTCTATGGCATAAAATGATATCATTACATACAAAATAGCTATACAAAAATTACTAAGAGACTAATAAGCCAAGCAATTATTTAAATAGCAGCTTATTCTCAAATATTTTGACGAAACTTTAATCAGAACCATTTATTTTGCTGTGAATCCCAGGAATGTGGTTTTTATTTCCAAATATTGAATTAAAAAAATGTATTTATACTAAAAATTGAAACAGAAAATAAGATTTAGTATTAAATAATTTTTTATTTGAACGAGATTTAAAAAATTAAGAAGATTTATTATATAATTTAAAATATTAATTAAAATACATATTCATAAGTAGTGTGCTTATGAAAGAGCTGGCGTAGTGACGTTTAGACCATAAGCACGCCCCTATAAAATTTGCACCCACTTTTTAAAGCAATTGTGCAAAACCCCCCACCCATTTTTAGAGAGTGATGGCCTTATTTTAGCCACTAAAATTGAATCCACTTTTAGAAATCAATGTATGGAAAAAATCATAATTTTTTGATCCCCTTTTAAAAAACAATGGCTCTCAAATACCCTATTAAAACCTCATCCATTTTTATGAAAGTAATGGCTCTATTTCAACCATACCAATTTTATAAAACAATTGTTTAAAACTCGCTATTAAAATTATACCCACTTTTAAAAAGTAATGGCTCTATTTCATTAACACATATTATACGGTACGAGATAGCGAAAAGTCGCTGTGACAGAAGGGTACTCCTTTGATCAGTACCCCCTTTTGAACAGCACTATAATTTTAAAATATTAATCAAAATATTTAAGCATGAATATAAGCGAATCCCCTTTGCTGCAACGCACCCTCTTTACTAATTAAAAAAAAAAAAACGTTGGATTAAAAAAATATTTATTCCCCACTAAATATTTCTTAAGAAAATAGCAAAACATTACTATTTTTAACTTAAAAAATAGCCAGGTCAGTGATACTAGAAGTCAAGTTCCAACAACTGTTTACGATACATTAAGGATAACACAAAGGAACATACATCAATGACACACACAAAAGGAACGTACATTAAGGATAAAAGGAACATACACTAAGGGCACAAAACAAACACAACATCTACTCAACCCACCAATGACGTTTTGCTCCATGGTTAATCCATAAGTAAGCTTAACGCAAAAAGCATTACACTATTCACAAAAGTTGCTACTAAGCACAGGTTGGGGATCGAAACTGCAATCTTATGGTTGCTAAGCTTAGACTTTACCACGGAGCTACTGAAGAAGAGAGATACTCAGAGAGAGAATGTATAATTAATACATGTCACCAAGGACAAAAAGAGGTTAAAATGTAGCTTCAAATAAGTCGTTTCTGTCTCAGAGTGTGAAAAATCTTTAAAATATCAAAGACTACAATTTATCTGATCGAAAATTATTGTCAAAAACACTTTAGAAATTAGAACGAATAGAGGCGAAAAATTTTCGATTACAGATTCCGAGTCTAGTTCCTGTTGCCATCCAGTGATAGTTCGAATAAAAATCTCTTACGTCATTCAGAGTCTATGTACGAGGCAGGAAAAATAAGAACCCGTTTCTCTCACGAGCGCTTTTACTCAAGTTCGCAGCTTTTCGAACCGCTTCCTCATTTTATTGATTTAAAGAAATGTGATTAATAATAAACAGAAATTCTTATTCGGTGATATAATAGCACTCTACGGGAGTGTGAACGTAGAATGACTAGTCTGGCAAGAGTGTGTCAAAAGTTATTCTTATGTATAGAAAAAGAAACTGAGAAATATCAAGAAATTTATTCCCTAATTTTAAAATATGTTATTCAAATGTATCAAATATTGCATGAAGAGAAGAACAAAAATATTCTGAAAATGGGGTGTGACATTTTATCTAAACTAGACAAACTTCTTAGAATCGATTTCATTTTAATGATTTTTAAAACCATTAAAATATAATATTACTGTTCGAATTGAAACATTTGCGCTGGCTGAGACTTCCCGACATCCTTACTCCCCAAATACACAAAGAAAAGAGGTTTCAAATCAATGAGTTTTAAATAATCTGACGCCATTTTATCACATCTTTGTGGTAGCGATACAAGACAATCAGACAATTCTACAACTATTCTATTTTCATATCTTGTGGTTATCAGTTTAATTTCAGTGACAGGATATTTTTCGTGTATGTTGAGTTCCCTCATTTTCTTGAAAGTTTTTTCTCCATCTTCTAATGAACTGAGTGCGTTTAATTTATTTAACAATTCAATTTTGTGTTTATTATATGAAAAAAAAATCTTTCATTAAATGCTTTTAATATTGAGTAGGTCAGAAAAAATTATATACTTATCCACACCCATAACTTTAATTTGTTTCTTTTTTAATGATTCTATCTCCTCGATATTTAGTATGTCAAGAAGTAAGTGAATAAGTGACTCATTTTCTAAGAGAATTAAAATTTTATCAATATGGACTGCAATATCAGAAATTAGATATGCCTGGTCTAACTCCTAATAGGTTCTAATACGTAAAGAATTAAGTTTCTCCATTTATTTATGGAGTTAAAAATATTCTAACTTTTCAATGTGTAAATAGGGTTTTAACTTACATTGTCCTCCAATCAGTACTGATAAGTTTAAACATCATTTTGTTTCTTATACACAAATAAAAAGATTGATTCTTCATTGACATGTATTTCCTTATCGAGAAGGATCTCTTTACCTTTTTCTAATTGTATCTTTGGTTTCTCATTCATGTTATCACATGACAAGAAAATTGTTACTTTCATATACATATCGTGTGGTAATTTTAAGTTTGAGTGTAAGAATTTTAATGGTTTCAAGACTTTCCCATTCAATAAGTAAATCTATTGAAAGGGAAAGTCTTGAAACCATTACTCGTAAATTGTACTCCTCGATCTGTAGAGGCACAGAATGTCTTAGTAGCAACATAATATTTATTAGAACAATTTGAATCATATTGAGGTCTTTTCACACCTGAAATTCTTTGATTGAGCATAATTATTGATTGAGCATGATTGAGATTAATTTTTATTAATTTTATTTCATAGAATACAGTAATAACCAAGGTATTTTTTAGTAACAACATCGTTTGCATTTACAGGTTCTTTCACATTTGACACTATTTTATTGTTAGCATCATAACAATCATCTTTTAAAATCAAAGCATTAGTATCAGCATAATGTCTATTAGCACAATCCGTTTCAAACTGAGGTCTTTTTACACTTGTAATTCATTCATTGTGACCATACTAAACACCTTCATGGAGCGTCCAGGCATTATTTTCAAAATATCGTCTATTCATGACATTTTTCTCAGATTCAGGATACTTTAAACTATTTATCGTTTTACGTTTCGCATCAAAATTCCCTTGAGGTGAGTGCAGTAAATTTTTGCTTTGTAACAGGTCATCCACTGTAACTGCATAATCCCTAGATGCAGAACGTACGGGAAATGGATTGAGAATCGTATAATTCATTATAAATTTCTCAGTACAGAAATATAATATGGGGAATCAATGTATTTTATACGTTGTATGGGGGAAAACGCGTGTTATACGAGGGGTATGAAATCGCGTTATGAGAGAACCGGGTTATAGGGAGGTTTACTGTATTCGTAAAATTTCTATAGGGAAAAATGCTTTATAAGATATATTTTTTATGTGAAAAAAGACTCTTGATAAAATTTTTAAAAGTTTTTCGCCAGTAATATTAGCATTAAAACTAAATATTTTGTCTGCTATTTCGAATATAAAATTAAAATAATATCCGAAAAAAAGGCACAGAATCGCATTGATCACGTTCGTGTAAATAAATGAATTGATTTAGATCATGCCTTAATTAGTTACCAGTAATAAAAAATAAGAATATGCAGAGATCTAGAAACCTTTCTAAAACACCTGCGTCCTAACTCAATAGTTTAGATGCAGTTAGTTAGAATGACGAGAATACCTTCCGACTAGCTGCGTTTCTGCGAAAGATCGTCGGCCCATTTTCAATCATCGGAATAGAACTCTATGATGTTTGGTGCGCATATTATTGGACTTCCGATCAATGACATTACTTAGTCTAAATATATTAAAGCAGCATGCATGAGGTATGAAAATAATGCGGGTATGCATTCTGCGATGTGATAAATTGTGAACCAGAGGGAAAGTCAATTTCACTGCTAAACAACGTTAGAAGTTCATCAATAGATTAATGTAAATGAATAATGACCAATAAATGCATGATTTATAGCTACACAGCTGATTAATAAAAGAGTGTTTCGTCTTCAATATCTTTTGATAAATTATTTTAATTAAAAAATAATTGGTATTGTAAGGATAAAAATGTAAATTCATTCGTCATGTGTATATCGTGTTTCTCGGAACTTTTGTATAGAAGTTAGAGATAGAAAAATATTAATATTTTTTATTAATGGTTTTGGTAAAAGTAAATCTATTACAATTTATTTAAGAAGTAAAAATATAAATTCATCTCTTTTATGTATCTCGTATTTTTCACAGTTTTTACAGAAAAGTCAAAATAATCGATTAGTTTTAAAATTAACATTTTTGATAAAAGTAAATGTGTAAATAGGAATGAGAGAGAGAAATCAAAATTAAAATGTTAAAATTTCCTTATTTAGATTTGATAGAAAAAGTTATAAAGAGGAAATTTATATATATATATATATATATATATATATATATATATATATATATATATGTGTGTGTGTGTGTGTGTGTGTGTGTGTGTGTGTGTGTGTGTGTATTTCCAATGCATCTTGTCTCGTGGTTAATATTAGTGGTAATGAGGTGTTCCTGGTAGACTGGTCGAAGAGGGTAAGGAGAACTAAACGGGCACTGGCGCTTCGCTTAGTTATAAAGAAATATATAACTAAGCGAAGTTATATCATATAAATATATTTATAACTAATATATTATATTATATAAATATATTAGTTATAAAGAAATATTGACCAAGAAAGGTCTTTGTGTGGTGCTCGCCATAGGTACAAGTGACCCATTCCAAAGTTGGAGACACACTTATAAATACCATCTTTACAAAACTTCTCCATCGCCAAAGTGAGGGGGCATTCTTCTTGTAGATGCAACTTCATATCCTGCTATCCAAAAGATAGAGAAAATTTTAATTTATCTCATCAAAACAGATTTTGTTTCTGTTTTATAACTGCTTTTCATCTGCATTTGCACTAGGTTAGTTAAGTTTAATTAATTACTAAGTCTTGTGTATATCAGTATTCTTATGGTATTGGAGCAAATGTAATTTTTTAAATAATGTTTTTATCTACACAGAAATATTGGAGGTATGTTTAAACATGTCACCATTGTAGGCTATTTTTAGGCAGCAATCATTCCTAATAGATTTGGTCAGCATTCTTCGATTGCAAAAGACTGTGGGTGTCTCGAATAAAAATACATTCCAAAATTTAATGCTTAACTTTAAATTGTAAATCTTATAGCCTTTATCGATTTCAGATTGTTCAACTTATTAAAAATGTCACGGAAGGATATAACAACTGACAATTCCCCTTCGTTAAAATCTAGAAACTTCAATATGAGTACTAAGGTATTTTGCAACAATGGGCTACCACATGTGTAGCGTCACATCGCATTACAGCATATTATATAACTCTCGCGAGGTGTGTCCAAATTTCCAAATTACTATATATATATATATATATATATATATATATATATATATATATATATATATATATATATATATATATATATATATATATATATATATATATATATATAGTTACTTTAAGAGATAAAGATTTTTGAGGTTTACAAAAATGTATTTATTGATGGATTCAATAAATTCAGTCCTTAATATATGATTCTGAAAATAGCTATGCGTTAAGTTTGGTACATTTACATATTTTTGAAGTAAAATATAAAATCTTAAAAGTACATATCTTTCACCAAAGAAAATTTCAAGAGGTGGTTGCACATAGCGCTGAGACTCCTGCAACCACAGGTCATCCCTACAGAAACTGCATCCGGAGATCGAAAGATGTTAATAGCTTTCGCCCATATTCAATCACCCAACCCAGAGGCATTGATGGTTTCAATTACCTGAATAGATGTCTGCGACGTGTTGTGTCCATCTGACGGAGCTCCCAATCAATAACACAATGGACTCGAATAATTTAGAGAGATGCTCATTAGTTGTGAGAATAATGCTGCCAGTTGTGCGGGTGGTTTGGAATGCGAGCCAATTAGCCTACCTCTCTAAAACAAATTGACTTTAGGAGTTGACCGCTCCCATGGTTTCGAATGAATATCGAAAATAGGAAGTGCTTTACTCTATAAGCATATTTTAACTTAAAAGACTGATGGATATCAATAAATTCAGTCCTTAATATATGATTCTGAAAATAGCTATGCGTTAAGTTTGGTAAATGAATAGTTATTCTCCACAATTATATACGAATTCCTTAAAAGTTTTAATTTTGAATTTTATCAACAGATCCAATAAGAACAACGCATAGATTTATTGGCGGTGAATATTAGATACATTTCAAAGAAATTATTTGATAAAACTTTTAAGTTTTGAAGTGTTCAGATTGGTGAGGGGAATTCTTTTGGAAATATCACTCATAGATTTTATACCATTTGATTTATTAATATTTCATGATAAATTGACAGATTGAATCCTTTATTTTTTTTTATCAAAAATTTGCTTAATTTAATTTAGATGGTAACTATGCTTACTAAATGTAATCATTATGTTGGATAACATATAGTTTCTTTAATGACGTCGTATCATGAAACATATTATCATAACGATGATTAAACAATTAAACTTTAAAAATAATTTGAAAGGTATCACATTACAAGCTATTAGTTAAAATTATCAATATTAACTATGCTATTGGATGCATTCTACAGGTTGGAGCCAGTGATGTAATAAATCCACGTTAATAAATAATTATTGAATTCGCATGTATTAATTTTCAGTTATTTTGTATTATCTCTGATATTTTTATGAGATATAAATTCGATAACTTTTCATTGCATGTATGTTATATATATATATATATATATATATATATATATATATATATATATATATATATATATATATATATATATATATATATATATATATATATATATATATATATATATATATATATACATAAATACATAATATGCCTAAATTGGAAGAACATTAATAAACAGCAAATAGAATGATAATAAATTTAATTTGAGCTTTCACAAAATCTATTTATTGAAATTTAATCGATTTAAAATATTTAGAATATATTAATATAAAACATATTCTAAATATACATAAAAAAACTCAGAGTGGAAAACTATCCAATTTTTAAAAAAATAGGATAGTTTTCCACTCTGAGTTTTTTATTGCTTTATTAAAAGAACTGTTTTATTTGAATGCAAAAAAACTATTGTTGTTGTCTTGTGCCAGATAGGCTGGCATTATGGGGTGCGCGGTCCCACTTTTCCAACTGAACCATATAATTTGGTGAGGAGTGCGAATTCCTCAGTACACACATGCCATTAAATACCCGCTTATAGGTTAGGCAAACCGTTCACACAAAGAAAGGACAAAGAGAGAAAACACATCCACGCCTAAACTGAGATTCAAACCCAGGATCTCCATATCCGCAACCAGACACTTTGACACCTAGACAGAGTGGGCAGAGAAACATTTATTAATAAGGATGATATAATTTTAATTTTCAAGAACTATAATAGTTATATTAAAATTCTTAAATAAATTTTTTTGTGATAAAATTTTGTAGAATTTCCGGGGAACATTTTAGTACTACTGTTAAGGTTACATAGTTTCATAAGAAATGTATAAAAAATAAAAATAAAATTATATTTTAAATATTTATGTTAATTTTTATGTTACTCTATAGAACGTAACATTTCTTTTTATTATTAAATTATGCATTACCTATCAAGATTATTCAAAAATTCAATTCTTACAAATGGCAACGTTGAGATCACACAAATAGGCGAGGTTCTTTTCTTTTATTGATCCTGCAGAAGAAGTCCTTCCGAGTATATACGACCGCCATAAAAGTAATCCTCACCTGCATTATGGCTCTTCAACTCCATTCAATAAATTTCTTTTTACTATTACCACATTTTGGAAAGCAAACTTTAAAAAAAGCACGCGAAATATATTAAGAGATATTTCTAATCCGAGGTAGAGTTGTTGCATTTGCTTTACAAAGCCGGTTAAATCAAGGCATTTTGGCAATACCTTAAATAAATAATACTTTTGGATATCCAATAAGAGTATTAATTAAATACACAGCCCTGATTTTACGCAGCTTATGGTTTGACAAGTAATGTATATCTTGTTATATTTTTACAATTATTTTGATATTTGGAAATATTAATTGAATATCCAAAATAATTCCTGGAAAAATTGATATTTTAAGTTTCAAATTCCTGGATTTAAAGCAATTATATTGAAAATAATGTTTAATATTAATATTCAAAAATGAATATAGTGATAAAAATTCTATAAGACAATTAGGATTTTCCTTAGAAAATTTTATTTATTTGAATTAATTATGAATTAATATTCCGAATAAAATACTTGATAACATGCATTTTATATAATTTATCATAAAAATACACTTTTGTTTGATATAAGAACGCATATATTTGCACATAAGCATATTATTTTAAAGTTAGGTAAATCTTTTCTGCCTTTGAGTAAGGCAGGAAAGTCAGTTCCTTAAACACGAATTTAATTATTATTTGCAGTAATCCCTCGTTTTTCGCAGTAAATGGGGACAAGAATTTTCCGCGAAACATGAAATACTGCGAAGTAGGTTTTTCTCTAAATAATAATCATGTATACGGGTAAACGAATGTTTTAAATATGTGAACGGTATTTATATTTTACACATTAAGACAAAAATTACAACAGTATACGTATTTACTTAAACATGCCAGCGCTAATTAATATGATTAGTTACAAAATCTCATACATTAATAAACATTAATCAGCATTGCTTTCTGAGTGAGGAGAAGAGTCTTGCGTTGGTGGCTGAGCAGTGGCTCTCACTTGACGTGTAGAAGTTTTATGCTCACTCGAAGACACTCTTCAGTTGGAGGCGCTGACGATAGAGCCAGGGATTCTACCTTGGAGTGAAACATGGTGGTGGGTAGTTGTGGTCTTCTTTTCCTTCAAACTTCTTCTGTACAAGGACATAAATATGTCAACACTACAATTCGAACCATATTGTCGTCAATATCTTGTGCAAATTGTCGCATCGCTCTTGACATGTTGCACAATTGTTACAGATTCTCCAGGGTTAGGTTTTCAGTTTCTTCTCTTCTACTTCTTTGTTTTCTTCCTCACTTTTTGTCATTGCAAGGAGGTCTTCATAGGTCATCGGGTCCGAATAGAAGACCCTAATATCTGCTTTGGTCGTGTCGACTTCATTCCTTATGATGTGAGCACTTTACTTTCGATGTCGCACCCAAGACCAATCACGCACTTTTACGAGAGCCCGTGGTATGTACCCTGACTCCTTTCTCCCATATACATCAACATAAAACAACGCTCCTTTCCCAAATATGGCTGACGCTGACATTTTTATTTTTCTTTGAATGTTTTGGAAAAGCACTGAAGCCGTAAAACATGAAGCATAAAGTGGTGTGGAAACACTGTTTAACACTGTTATCACACAAATTTTAAAATAATAGAAACGAAATCTTCTCTTTCTATACATAAACATATTCGTAAATCAGCATATATTTCTACATAGAGAAATGTTATATATATATATATATATATATATATATAACAAAATTTTACTGCGGCTGTTCTAAGAAAGTCTTCAAGGCTGCAAAGAGTGCTTTAAGAAGAAATTTTATTAAATTTAACTTTAACTGGCAAACTTAAAATAAAAATGACGATTTTTTTTCCAAATTGTGATTTTTGAGTTAGTAGTGAATTTGATACAAAATTCACTATGAATTGTAAAGCCTGAATAAAGTTCCATATGCCGTTGCGTAATTTATGTGCTCCGGAACGTTTCTGTTTCAAGAAAGCAGTACACGTTTTTTTCCCTATTTTTGAAGTTCTCACCTCAGCGTTACCGCTTGAAGTATGGAAAACATTTTATGGTATTAGTTCCTTTTTTTCCCAATTCTCTTACTATAATTTTTAAAAATTAAACGATATTTAGGTTTTTTTTATAATTTTTGAAAAGTATTGTTTTTGTTTTCTTCAGCAAATGTGTCTTCGTCTATCATTATGCATCATTAGTAAGTGTGAACCAGCATACTTACCTGCATCTAGTTCTGAATCAAGATCTACCAGTAAGATGGAAGTTGTCAGGGGAAGTCTCCGTAATTTAGAACCAGGGACTAAGCAGAAGATCACCGATACATACATTCCTCTGGAGGACATTCTGACCACAATGTATTTAATTTGACCAGCAGTCTTAAGTGAACGCAACAAATCTTCGGTAAAGTAAAAATTCAAATTCGTTATCTTAGAATATTGAGAACAACCTCATAACCAACCTTCCAATAGTGTTCTCAAATATATCATTAACAGGTTTGGTTCGTAGCTGCTTCAGCGTTGTATTGCTATATAAGACGCCTTATGTTTGATAGGACGTTGGCGGGCGTAATTAAAAAAAATGGTTTAGTTCGTTTGTTACTCAAAAGTAATTTTTTGGGCTCGAGAGTTAATTAGACAAATACCAACGGTTTAACCTGGATTTCAAATCACTGTAAGTATCAAAGCAAGAGTTCTCACCATTCAGCTTGCTAAAGTAATACATGTTACAACTCACCTCTGATAAAAATAGACACCTTTTTGAGCTTCGAATGTATATCAATTCTAATAGAATTTTTGTAAATATTTAAATTTTATATAATGTGGTTTAAAATAAAAATAAAAAAACTATGAGGTGTTTTCTAAGGAAATTCATTTAATGAAAATTTTTTGCAATCAATGGATTGCTATGAAAAAGAAAATTCATAAATGAAACTGAGCAAAATTTTTGTTCTCCTAAGTTAGAATTAAGTATTTTGATACTGATGTTAAAAAACTGGAAACTATTCTGATGGTAATTTAGAAAAACTAATATTTTAATCTTATTTTTTATATTTTTAGCAACAGATGAAGGTTTATCGGCCACAGAGATTTAGTGACAAGTTTTCCGCGATTGGGCGACAATTATTAAAATGTTATAAAACGTATGGAATCTCGTTTTGCTAAAGATGAATTCTAAATTTAAAATTATGTTCGTGAACTTTTAAATCTAATTTTAACACAAATGAAAATTGGGGAATTTACTTTACGTGTTTTATATGATAAACTGAAGATTCATTCACTAGCATTAGAGACATTACGGATAACATCTGAAAAATAGGAAGGAATGCGATATCCTTTTGTAGAAGTTTTTCTCCAGGAACTGGAGCATACACGTCATCGTGTTGACAATAAAGATAGGATGAATATGTTAAATAATTTATTAGAATTTCTCCGTTTGGAAGTTGGAAGTGACCATCAGGTTTTGTAAATGGTCAAGAAATAAGAAAATTTAAAGTGAAATAAAATTTCTTTCTGCAGCATATTTTGTATCTACTGAAAAGAAAAATAGCAAGCAATGTTTATTTTGCAATAAGTCATTTACCTTAACGCTGCTGATATGTCACTGGAGGCGAAATAAGAAAGTCTTAAAAAACGGGGTCGTGTTTCGCCTGTTTCAAATCAGGACAGAATATTAAGTTATTTAAAATATATTATACGCAAGAAAAAAAAACACCGTAGCATTATGTGCACAAATATAAATCATCCAAAACAAGAAAAACAGCCTGAAGTAGATGCGCAGGCTATTTTGCTGCCAAAAAATTCCGCAACATATTTTTTAAATGTAATAGTGGAAATCATCAATGACGACAGGTCTGGTATTGTTCGTGATGCCGGTGCTCAGAGATCTTTTCATTAGAAGAGATATTTTTGAGAAACTATAGGATCGATTCCTGTAGATCAAGAGATGATGAGTCATTAACTTTTTGGTGACAATAAAACTAAACTAGAATCCCATGGTGTCTACAATATTATATTACAAATTTTGCGTTTAAATTTCAAGTACAATATTTCAGCCTCGGATGAAAGGAAGAAAACAGCTAATATACTCAGAGAATCTTTTTATATGCACAACGGTGCAAACCTCACTGGTTTTAATAATACACTAAGAAATTTATATTGGGAGAATATCATGTCGTATTCCACTATCAAGAACATCATAAGGAATATTAACCCTCGAACAGCCATTTGGAGGGGAGGATCTAGGGAGAGTGGATGATTAGAATGTTTGAAAGAGATACTTAAAAGTTTGGGCAGAACATTGTTGTCTATGAAAAGTTGGAAACTATTCTATGTAACTGCGAAACTGAAATAAATCCAAGACCACTTTCGCATATTGAAGGTGATTAGAAACGTTTGAAGCCGTTAACTCCAGCACGATTTTACAAAGTATTCCTAGTTGTTCACTGCAGATATTTCCTTCCTCTGTAAATATCTGCAGTGAACAACTGATTTAAACGAAAATGGAAAATAAAAGCCAGAACATAACATTGCGTTTTGTACAAAAATAAAAGAAGAATTAAGAATGAGATTTCGGAGGGTATAAGTATTAATTCATAAAGGTTAAAAGCCGCGAAGAATCTTTAAAAATAAGGGAGGTGGTTCTCCCTGAAACTGATAGCAAAAGTATCAATTGGCCTTTTGGAATCGTCTCTGAAATCCTTTCAGGTCGATCAACATTCAAAAGTCGCGAAAGTGATCGAGAAAGAAGTTGATCTTGACTAACTTTTCTCTCTCTTTTTGGGAAGCTGGGGAGAAGTTGAGACCATTTCAGAGATTTTATCAGCTTGAAATGAGGATTTCAGTAAAATTGCTCAAGATGCATAAAAGGATGGAAATGCAAAGCCAGTGATCCAGATTCCGGCGAAAATCACGATTTATCACCAAGTCCCAGATTTTCTGTCCCAATAAACGTCATTTGTAACTTTTGTTGTAATTCATAATATACTGAAAATTGCAAAGTGCGAGATTGTTACTGCCAGCAACAACTCATCTCTGGATAAGAATAGATATATTTTTATGTTTAGAAAATATGCAGTTTCTGATAGAATTTCTGTAAATATCTGCAATAAAAGTTTTTTTTTTCGTCTTATGCCCGCAAATGTTTGAACCTTTTAACACGGCTTGTCGGAAATACATTGAAAAGTGGAATAAAAGATTTCAGGCATCAGTTTTTAAAAATTTCGTAGCTAAAGAGTATTTTGCATCTTATTCTAATTGATCTATTCAAATAATCCTACTATGTGAAACATGGTTCCTAGCTGCTGCAAATTAAGCTACTTTGTAATATGAACTCTTTTATGGGCCGAACCATAAAATCAACTGTTTTCATGCTTAAACTGAAATTTCAATTAAAAAACTAACATCTTTCCATCCATTTAGTTTTCGATTATTTCCTTATGCCGTATGTAAAGTGTATTTAACGTATATTTTGCTTTTATTTCCTTTGCATTAATTTAACATTTGTGTTTCTAAATTAGAACTTGATATATATATATATATATATATATATATATATATATATATATATATATATATATATATATATATATATATACAAGGTGGTTATAATTAAACTTCCCCTATAAACAGCATCCCACAGAGCAAACGGATGAACGAAATGCAGCGAAATTTTGTATATGGGCTTTACATGAGATGCGCTCACGGAATTTCGAAAAAAAAATTTTTTAGTTCCAAAATGTCCACCAGAGGGCGCTTTTTTCGGAAAACATGAAATTTAACTCAGTAAACGGCCAAAACGGAATGCAAAAACAATATTAATAAACCAGAACAAGAATTATGAGTAATAAAATGCAAAACCGGGAAAATCCGTCAGTTGTAGGAGAAAAATGCCAAGATTTGCATGCTTGGGAAGAAAAGGAAGCTTTATGCAAAACATGTTTGGGTATAAGACATTTGCAGACATTGGCATGTTTAAGTCGATGTTTCCGGCTGTATTTATGGCGGTCTCTTTAGTTGAACGTGCGTTATTGGTGAAGCTGGTCTACGAAAACAAGGGGAATGCTTCTGCTGCAGTTCGTGAATTTCGCCGTAGAAAGAACCTACGGCGTGGACCAATGTCAACTAAAGGTAACCGGGCCATGATTAAGAGATTTGAAGATACGGGGAAATTACCTGGAAGACCTGGAAGAGGCCGTAAACGTGTCACACCGGTACTTGTTGATGCCGTAAAGAGAGCTGTTGACACACAGTCATAGACATCAGAGTTTGGGGGCAGTAGCGCACGTGCAGTTCTCGACAAACTGGCTATGCTTACAGCACCGTCCGAAAAGTGCTCAGAAACATAATGCACTACTTCCCATACAAGATCCGCCCTACCCAAGAGCTGTTTGATAGAGACAAAGCACAACGTCTCTCATTTGCAGTCAATTTCCTCAACAGAATGACTGCTGATCTGTCATGGCCTTGGTATATTCTGTGGAGCGACGAGGCTCATTTCTACCTCAACGGGACTGTCAACACACAGAATTGCCGCATTTGGGCTAAGTAACATCCTCGGATGCACACTGAAAGTCCCCTGCATTCTCCAAAGGTGACTGTCTGATGTGGATTCACAGCAACTTTCATCCTTAGGCCATTCTTCTTTGAGGAAATCACTGAACGTGGGAGTGTCACATGTTCCGTTACGGGCCGTCGGTACCATGTCATGATGCAGACGTTTGTTGTGCCGCAACTACAGCAAAGGCGAGTCCTTACATCGACCATTTTCATGCAGGATGGTGCACCCCCACATATCCATGAGTCCGTGAAGGCGCTATAGCTCCAACACTTCCCAGAATAGCGTGTTATTAGTCGCTCCTTTCGTTATCCATGGCCACCACGTTCGCCGGATCTAACTCCGTGTGATTTCTGGTTATGGGGTTATTTAAAAAGTCTGGTGTATCATGGAGGTGTTACGACGTTGAATGACTTAAAGAACTCCATAACGCTACATGTGCGAAGCCTCACAACGGATCAGTTACGATCTGCTGTTAAACACACTGTGCATCGAATTGAAATTTTGCACGTGAATGAGGGTGGTCACGTGGAGCAACTTTCCCTACATCGTCCTGGACACGATTGACAACTGCTCCGCTTGTGAAATTTCGTCCTAATGTGTTCTTGTTTCGGCAAACTGAACTGTGTTTTTGTTTCTCAAACAGCGTACTGTTCTTTTTTCCTTACCTTTACTTAATGTGGTTCGATGAAAGGGTGATCATACATATTAATAAAAGTTAATTGTTTCTGTATTCCGTTTTGGTCGTTTATTGTGTCACATTTCATGTTTTTCCAAAAAAAAGCGCCCTTTGGTGGACATTTTGGAACTGAAATTTTTTTTTCGAAATTCCGTGAGCGCATCTCGTATAAAGCCCATATACAGAATTTCATTGCATTCTGTTCATCCGTTTGCTCTGTGAGATGCTGTTTATAGGGGAAGTTTAATTATAACCACCTTGTATATATATATATATATATATATATATATATATATATATATATATATATATATATATATATATATATATATATATATATATATATATATATATATATATATATATATATATATATATATATTATAATGATATTAGATGCACTGAAGCTTTGTTATAACCAATAATTTGTCTTTTTTCCAACTGCAAGTAAAGTACTAGAAAAAAATTGCTAATGTATAAGTTAAATAAACAGCATTTAAAGAATAGCCTAAATTATCAAAAAAAAGTATGCGTACGACAATTTTCTTTTCCCAATTATGTGAAGTTCTGGAAATATATTTCAGGAATCGTTTTTTCATTGACTTAGTTAACAACTTTAACGTGTTTTCTAAAAAAAGGAGATTTTTTTAAATCTATAAATGAAAGCTCAAAAAATGTAATTATGAATAGACTCTCTCACTGTCATAATCAACACAATAAAATGCTTTCACTAAAAAAAATATTAAATGAATTTTTTTTCGTGATATTCAAGGAAAAAAATCATAGGTCAACTCTCTTAACTGTGTAATTAACAATAATAACCATGAAAAAATGAAAATCTTTTTTCATTAATTTGAATGTTGCATAAATTATCATGAATAAAAGAAGGCTGCTTAATTAAAGGGTGTCATATGTTTATTCATAAAATATTTTCCTTGCATAAAAAACTGCATCATTTACTAAATTAAAAAAAATATTTTAAATATTTATTTCTTTAGTTAGGTATAATCATGCTTGTTTGAATTTTTACATTGAAATTCTCTTCAATATATAACAATTTAATATTTCTTATATAATTACATTGTTACTAAATATTGTGCAGTGTGTAGATATATTAATTAGCATCATTACATTTCATGGTGTTTAACCCGTATTTATTTAATAAATGTGAAATGAAGCTTTATTCTTTTCATTTAAGTTTATAAGAGATTTCCTTTTTTAGCTTATATATTTAACTTTTTAATTTCTTTTTTAGCAAAATTTTTAATTAAAACTTATAGAAAATAGCAATATTACTTCATAACTAATAATTAATTTAGAATTCAAAGTAAGAATTCTTAAATTAAATGAAGATAAAATAATTTATGATTTAAGCACATAAATGGTGGATCATAAATTATTCAATCACAGGCATGAATTCATATTTTCAATATTTTAAGTACAATTGTGATATTTATTACCATTTTCTTTTGGTGGCTGCAAATTATCGTATTCTTCAGGGTTGTCCGGTAAAATGCTGTTGAAGTCTAAGCTCTTTAATCTGAAATAAACAGAAATAAACTTATTTTATTTAAAAACAAAGCACACAAATGAATTAAATGTTTGCTCTAAATTTATTAAAAGGCAAAACACTGCAATTATTTCCATTATATTAAAGAAAATTATATTTATTCCCATTTATTTTATATACTCTTTAACTTAATTATTAATTTAGTAGTTTTTGATCATAAAAAACTCTATTGTAAGTATTCATGCACATTCATGAGAAATATATTAATTTTTATTAAGAATTTGGATAATTTCTTACATGCCATAAATTTCTTTATGCAAAAGTTGATTAGATTGCTTATGTAATTGCTTAATAATTGTTCCATAAAACTATTTGATTGAACTGTTTGTATTTTCCTTCAAATGCAAAACAGAATAACTCTCAGGAAATAATATAAATCAAAGTTAATACACATTACATACATTTAAAATTGATGTCCATTTTAAAATCTGTTACTTTTACATCAATAACATAATCCATTTAAGTTTTTAGATTTTTTTTCTTGGTTTATATAATACACATATTAAGCTGTTAAAGTTTGTTTTTATTAAAGTAATCTTTGAAAATTCTGCATTTTTAATCGTTTGCTATAATGACAAGTAGCGTGAGGACATAGGTATAGTGCTTATAACTTTTAATTTGGTTTTAAAATTCATCCTCTATAATATCACATGGTAAAACTGTTTTTCCAGATATTTGTTTCAGAAAAAAGAAAATTATTACAATGTCCTACAAAAGTGATGGTACATTTGCGCTCTTTACAAAAGGAAACTGTAATAAAATAAATTAAAAATACATTGTAAAATTTTTTATGGGTGTATTTCATATTTAAAATTAGTAACAATTATTACATAACATACATTTTGTCAAAATATTAAAATATTAATTAAATAAAAATACAATTGCTTAGAACCGAGCAAAAAAGCTCACATAAGTGACGGGACACTTACTTTTCTATCAAATATTTACCCCCAAATTTTTTTTAAAAGGTTTTAATATTTTGTTGGATTTCCCTTTACTTTTAAAACATGAATTAATCTTCTTGGAATGGATTTGACTAATTTTTTCGATTTTTCTGGAGTGATTTTACCCAATTTTTCTTGTTGTCCGATTTTAATTGTTGTTTTGAAGAAATGGTATGTTTGCGAATTCTTGATTCCAATTCTTGCCGAATATTCTGCATGGGATTTAAGTCTAGAGATTGTGGTGGTGTTTTTATTATTCCAGAACAGTTATACAACAGCCAGAGTCTGACGTTCAAAGCAGTGTGCTTAGGGTCATTGTCCTGGTAGAATTAAAAACCGTTATGAAGGTTCAATTTTCATGCTGAAGATTTCAAATTTTGCTTTTGAATGTCAATACACTTGTACTGATCCATTTTACTGTCAATAAAAACAAGATTACCAACTCCAGCGGACGACATACATTCCCATACCATAACTCCTCCTCCACCATGTTTTACTGTTGGCACCAAGAGTTCTGTTTACGAAATTCTTTCCTCGGTTTTCTCCACACCAAGATTCTATATCGTCAGGACCAAATATATTAAATTTACTCTCATCCACAAAAACAATTTTATTCCAGCAATCAGAATTTTCATATATGTTGTATTTTGCTTGTAAAGAATTTTTTCCTGACTACTCTACCATGATATCCAGCAGATCGAATTACTCTTCTAATAGTCTCAGGATTAACAATTATACCATATAATGCTTGTAAATCAGCAGCAACTTTAGGAGCACTCATACTTGGCTTTTTTTAATAATTCGAACGGCAATTCGCTTTATTCCATTGGATAGCTTTGATGGTCGGCCATGTCTTTTTTTATTCTAAATCATATGATTATTTTTTAAGTCGTTTAATGATATTGAAAGCTGTTGAATGACTCAAGTTAACTGTTTCAGCAGTTTCTCTTATAGATTTTCCACTTTCAATATGCAAATTAATAACTAATTTTCGAATTTGAGGCGCAGTTTCATTTCGTTTAGCATTAAAGACTGCTTACAGTTAAAAAACACAAAAATTCCAAAACAATCTGGAGGGAAATACTGCAAACGTGATTTTATATATTATTGCCAATTGCTTTCAAGTAAAATTGAAATACCCAAAAAATATTTTTATTGTTTATTTCAGACTATTTTTTGTTGCATATCTAATGGTGTCCCATCACTTATGTGAGCTATTTTTTGCTCCCTTCTAAACAATTATATTTTTATTTCATTAATATTTAAATATTTTGACAAAATATATGTTATGTAATAATTGTTACTAAATTTAAGTATTAAACACATCCACCAAAAATTTCTACATGTATTTTAAATTAATTTTATTATAGTGTCCTTTTGTAAAGCACAAGTGTCCCATGACTTTTGTGAGACACTGATTAAAGATACAAGTACATTTACATTGAAATGAATATTTTCTTTTGTCTTGTACCAGCTTTGGCTGCCAATATGGGGTGCGCTGTCCACTTTTCCATTCTGAACCAAATTTGGTGTGGAGTCCGACTGCTTCAGTACACACATGCCATAGGAACCCGTTTATAGGGCAGGCATCCATTTACACCTCATTCATAAAAAGAAAGGACAAGGAGAGATAGAAAGAAATTACATCCATGTCCAAAGCGGGATTCTAACCCAGGACCTCCCTATCCGCAGTCAGGCTCTCTGACCTCTAGACAGGTCAGTCGGCATTGAACAGCGTATACGTTTCATATATTATTAGCAAAGCTTAAAATAGCTGCAAGGAAGAAATGACTTGTTTTATTAAGAAAGAATCGAGAAAAGAGGTTATGTATGATATAAAAATATATCATGTATAAAAATTCATCATAACGTTTTGAAGGAATTGTGATTCAAGAAATTCCATTGAAGGAGAAACTTTCAAATTTAGAAGTCTATTAATTTTGGTATACATTAAAGTTCCCAACTGTCAACATTTTCTGTTTGGTGAAAAAAATAGAGTATTACTATGTTATTGCTCCATATGCATGTTCAAAATGCTCTGAAATTAATGCGAACTGAAAAAATGTGAATGAAAATAAATTATGAATAATTTAAAGTAAAACATTTAGAGAACTATACATTATACTTAAAATATTATTAATAACTGTAAATTATTAAGTAAAATTAAAAATAATAAATTATATATCTTTTTATAATTTTTTGATATACTTTAAATAACGTTGACATGAGTTACATTTTAAAAAGTGGGATTTAGCTTCATTTTGAATTACAGTTTTGTAGATAACACAACGTAAAGAAGCACGTGCTGGTAAACGTGAAAAGGGATCTTATAAAATATAAAATTAGTATAGTTAATAAGTTTTCAAAATAAGTTTTAACCTTTTATTTTTGAATACAACTAAATAAAAATTTTTTTTTAAAATTTGGTTTTGAATTTTGCAAGTAAAGTGAAAGCAAATTTGCTTCATGCTTACATAGCTAAATAGTGAAGTATTTTAGCACATTCCTGTCACAAAATATCAAACAAAATGTAATATTATTGAATCAAAATTACGTTTTACACGCAAATAAAATGCTTGTACTCGTTAATAAAATAAATTCCCTGTTTAAAAATTATGATACATTTTCTTAAAAAATTTTTCATTCCTTTGATCGCATAAATTTAAAGTAGCAGTACCAAATGAAAAAAAAAATTCTTGTGAATGGTATACATTTAAAGAAGAATGGTGTGAATAGGATGAGGTTGGAAAAGAAAGACTTCAGGTCTTTCGAATTCACTGACTTTATCGGTAATTTCTGAGGTAATTATATTGAATGTAAAATTTAAAACAAAATAAAATATTCTTAAAAATCATTTGTATATATAAATTAAAAATATGTAATTCATTAGATATACATTGCTGCCTGCACCATTGCATATCCGTCGCTGTACATTGCCGGCGAATATTCATTAATCGGTATGACAAACCAGCTTCACTTTTTCCGTTAATGGAACCACATTCGATGTATTCAGCTGTCGATAAAGTATTCAAAAATGTCATGGTGATATTAGTCCTTATTTCTCTTATAATAATAACAATGGCGAAGATAAAGAAAGATTAACTTTCTGCCTCTATTCATTCTTTTCTAGTGGCTCGCCAGTCCAGGATGGGCCATACCCAGATGCAGAGTTGATTTCCAGATCGCCCTCTGCTTTGATAGATTCATCCAGATTTTTATTTTAAGAATCTTCTGATCTATTTCGAGACAGACGAATACTATTTTCCCTTTCTTGGGCTCGAAAATCTTTTTGATGTCTCGATCATCCTTCATCCTGATCAAGTGCCTTGCCCATTTCAATCTTAAAATTAAAATATATTTTATTATGTCTTGCTCTTTCTATAGTTTTTATGTTCCAAATTTGTTCTTCTTCTCCATGTATTATCACATTGCAATCTTCCAAAATTCTTCGCAGTACTTATTATTTCATAAACTGCTAGGATTTTTATCACTTTCGGTTATTGTTCACGTTTTAGCAACATATTCGGCTCTATATCTTTTCAAAGTTTTATGGAGCTGTAATTTTGTTTTTTCCTGCTAATCAGACTAGATTTTAAATATTCTACCTCTATTATCTATTTTATATTTTTCCGAAGCTCAGCAGAAGTGTTCCATGCACTGCAATTCCAGTTCATTGGCTTTGAAAAATTTCATTATTTGTATGTTTGATCAAAATATTTTGCCTTCGAAATTTTAATCACTATTAAATACATCCTTCTAAGTGCTTTGAATTTTTTGCAATATATATTATCTTTTATAATATCAGTTATTTTTCAAAAATATTTTAAATTTTAATGTTCGCTTTATTAAGGTATTTATATGCATACAAAGAAATTAAATCGAATGGGCTAATGTTTGTACGCAAAAATCTAATCGTATTTTATGAGAAACACTTCATGCATCTTTGTATGATTTCAGGGACATTTTATTCAAAAAATAACTAATAATAAATATCAATGTTTCATCAATTTTCCAAGAGACATATTTAGTAATCAAATTACGTCATAAATATCTTACTATACATTTCAAGTTATATTTATTTTGGATAAAAGTTTATTTATTATTTTGCACATAAAGTTTGGCAAACTTTAAAATTCATCCAAAAATAACCATCAAATCATCTAAACAATTTACATGTAAATGTTTTTTTTTAATTGTACAAGACATATCTAGTAACAAAACTACGGAATAAATATCTTATTATTTTTTCGAGCTATTTTTTTTCTTATAAAAATGTATTTATTAGCTTTGCTTAAAATATTGGACGAATTTTAAAGTTCATCCAAAAATAACAAGTTTTATGATTTGGTGAAGTGAATTGTCACTGAAATATATGTAGCTATCAGAGATACGAGGTTCACTCTGAAATTTTTGAGTTTTGCGATACAACTAGGTTTTTAAAGTTATACTTAAAAATTTTTAGGTGTGTTCAAAGTAGTCTCTTCCAGCATCAATGCACTTTTGTAGATGAATTTTCCACAGATTAAATGCCTCAAGCCATTCATTTCTTGGAATAAATGAAAAAAATGCATTTATAGCCCCATCAACCCCTTCTTCTGAATGAAAACGACGTCCACGTAAGTTCTTTTTTAGATTAAAGAAAAACCAAAAGTCTCACATATTTAGATCAGGTGAATACGGCGAATGATTGATCACTTTAATTTGTTTTTGTTTAAGAAACTCAACTGTTAATCTGGCTGTATGTGAAGATGCATTGTCACTGTGAAGCACTAGTCCAATAACATTCTGTTCTTGTAGAATTTCTCGAAGACATTTAGTGGTATACCAGTTTGCTGTTAGTATCTTCTGTCCTTCCAACTTGATGGCTTTGACCAATCCCGTACTTCTGAAGAAAACGGCATACATCACTTTTTTCAGTGCGAGTTGTTTTTTCACCATTGTTGGCATAGGATATCTTCAAAGAACCATACTTTGCTTTCTTGACGTATTGGAACGTCAAAAAACGGTATGTACGTTTCATCACCTGTTACAATTTTAGAAAGGATGCGGTGGCCACCATCATTTAGCAATTTAACAGTTTCTTTACTGATTCTGACACGCTCCACTTTTTGATTCTCAGTCAGATTATGGGGAACCCAACGGCAAACTACACTACTGGCCTTTAAAATTGCTACACCAGGAAGTAATTCAGACAACAAAATGATATTCATTGGACAAATATATTATACTAAAAATAACAAGTGATTAAATTTTCAAAAAAATTGGCTGGATAGATCCTGATAAATCAGTACCCAGAGCAACCACCTCTGGCAGTAATAACAGCATTTATACGCCTACGCATTGAGTCAAACAGAGATTGGATTGCCTGTACAGGTGCAGATGCCCATGCAGCTTCAACACGATGCCACAGTTTATCAACCATAGTAACTGGCGTTTGGTGACGAGCCAGTCGCTCGGCAACCATTGACCAGACGTTTTCTATTGGTGAAAGATCTGGAGAATGTGCTGGCCAGGGCAACAGCCGAACATGTTCCGTATCAAGGAAGGTCCGTACAATACCGGCAACATGCGGTCGGGCATTATCCTGCTGAAACCTAGGGTTGCCAGTGTGCGTTCACCACCATGCCGCCAAACACGGATGCGACTATCATGATGCTGTACACAGAACCTGGATTCATCTGAAAAGATGACATCTCACCATTCGTGCACCCAGGTTCGTCGTTGATCACACCAATGAAAGTGCTCTTGTCTATGACACAGCGTCAAGGGAAGCCGCAGCCATGGTCTCCAAGCTGAGAGTCCATGCTGCTGCAAACATCGTCGAACTGTTCGTGCAGACACTTGTTTTCTTCCAAACGACCCTGTTTCTTGACTCACGGCTCGCGACGTGGTTGCACGATCCATTATGGCCATGCGAATAATATGCCTGTCTTCTCGGCTGCTAGTGATAGGTGGCCGTTGAGATCCCGCATGGCGTTCCGTATTACCGTCCCGAACCCATCGATTCCATGTTCTGCTAACAGTCATTGGATCTCGACCGACGCGAGCAGCAATACTGCGATAAGATAAATCGGAATGCCGTCACGCTACAATTCGACCTTTATCAAAGTCAGAAACGTGCTGGTACGCATTTCTCCTTCTTACACGAGGCATCACAACAACTTTTCACCAGGCAACAACGTTTAAATGCAATTTGTGTTTGAGGAACCGGCTGAACAACTTCCTTATTTAAACACAATGTAGGTGTCGCTACTGGCGCCTGCTTTGTCTGATTGCGCTGAAAAGCTAATCATTTGCATATCACAGCACCTTCTTACTTTCGTATAAATTTCACGTCTATAGCATGTCGCCTTCTTGGTGTAGCAATTTTAATGGCCAGAAGTGTACTTTTTTCATACGTAATTCTTCATGAATGAATTTGTGTATGGATGCGGATCCAATGTTGAGTTCCTTCTGTATCAATATGTAGGTACAGCAATTATCATCCATTAGCATTTTTCGTATGGTAGACACATTATCCCGGATTACTGCCGACGGCGGCTTTCCTGTGTGTTCTTCATTCTGAAGAAAATTGCAACCTCTTCTAAATTCTCTGAACCATCTGAAAACAGTAGCACGAGCTTGAGATTTATCGACAAATGCTAATTGCAACCGTTGAACGCATTCTTCTTGATTTAATCCTGCTTTAAAATCGTAGAAAATCATGGCGCGAAAATGTTCTCGCGTCAACTCCATTTTCTCTTTTTAAAATTTATTTTACGCTAAACAAGTTGAAGTAAGTCAGTAAAAAAATGTCTTCTGTGTTAAAATACTTTGTATTTTAAAATTAAACCGTTATTTTTATTTTGTAAATTCTCGTATGCGCGTATCTCAAAAATTTCAGAGTAACCCTCGTACATTGCACAAATTATTTTAATGTTTATAAATCAAAATGGGGAAGAGAATTAGAATATTACGCTTGCCTACAAAAGTTAAGGAACTACATAAGTTTTTTGTGCCTTATCTGCAAATGAATGAATTCAGAACCATTAAATATGGATGCCATTTACCCAAAATAGGTATGAACCGATTGTATAAGTTTAAATAAGAAAAACACATATTTAATTTACAACAAAAAAAGTAAACTCAATGAAAAAGTCTATTCTTGGGGAAAAAGAATAATCACAGTGTTATATGGTAAAATATAATGGAAACTTAACAAAAACGAGTTTTACTAATGGATTTACCAACTCCTAGTTTGAATGCATTGGCATCATCCACTTTCTATGCTGCCAAGTAAGTTGCCGGTTACCGAAATGGAAAGATAACATCAGAAACAAAATAATCTGATTTCCAGCTGTACTGCACACCTTGGAAGAGGGAAAGCATGAACCTGTCTACCAAGATAGTTTCACAAATGCTGTATGGGATTCAGGTCTGGAGTCAAGTTGACCATTCCACTTGCCAATACTCTCAATTTTCCTCAACAGTTACAGCTCGATCAGGTCGTGTGTTATCATCGATCAAAATAAAATCAATGCTGACTGCAACGCAATATAAATCAAGGATCTTGCTCCAATACTAGTCAAAGTTCCTCCCTGAAATACATGCAGGTCTGTGTAACCACCAAATGAGATTCCTGTCCTAACTATTTTTCTGTCAACACGGTAACTATGTCTTTCCACAGTATTGGATTGATGGTGATTTGTTCCCTCCAGATGAATGCACGTCCTGAAACGCTGCCCCATGTGAATTGGTCTGTAAAAAGTACAGAAGCCCATCGCTGTCTGGACTTCCAAGATTGGGACAGACATATAGAGGTAAGAAGACATAAGAAGACTTCACATCGGATATTCTTTTATCTAATCTCTATGAGAGGTATGCGGTGCACAGTTCACCTTCAATTGGTAAGAGCTATAAAATACAGATATTATACCTCGTGACTTGGCTTAAACATGCCTTCTAGACACAGAAGTTTTCCAGGATCACACCGCGAGACACATTAATGCGCCTTGCATCAGTTTGGGATAGTTCCATCCATCCGAAGCTCGTCACCTTAAGGAATCGGTAAAACAGTTTTTCTGAGGGTCCCATAGACTATTGTCTCCGAATCGGCTAGCAAATTTGAAAATTGACAAAAATTAAATGCATAATTACGAAATCCTGATCTTAGATTACTTTCTCTCACTCATATACACCTTGTCTTAATCATTTATATAAACATTAATTTTAATGCCAGTGTCATGTTTTCATGATCAGCTTCGAAAAATGCATCGCAAATAAACTTTTAGAACCCAGTGTATTATAATTTGAAACCAAAACATTTCACACATTAAGTTTGCATGACTCCATGATTATTTGCAAGCGAATGCTGAAATAATAAGAAATTTTTGTTGAAGAATTCTACACTGAATTTACATTTTTGGAAGATAGATTTCTTATTCTCTTAAATGTATTCACTGTCTTCCATTTCATATCATGTAAAATATAAATTAAATTTTTATGATTAACAAAGTCAAAGATGTTGCTCAATAAGTGTATTTATGCAGAAATATATAAATAGCGCAAATCTGAAAATTATTTTTGCCTTGACATTCTTTTGACATTTTATAAATTCAAACTGATGAAATCACTGTAACTAAAATTTGGTAAAATCAATTCTCTAACTCATTGCTGCATTAATGTCAAAATAATCGTTCAAAGTCAAAATATGAATTTATTAGGTAATTAGAAAATCTGAGAAATTATGTTAGCTTGACTTTGAAATGTATATCTTATAGTGAAAGATTTAAATCAGGTGAACATCTACTTTCACCAGTGAATGTCAACCTACAGATAGTCGCTTGGTGTTTTAACATAAATTTAAATACATTATGCAAATTTATGTGCAATATTTTTGTATTTAAATGACAACATCTTTCAGTATATATACTTTTTTTCGTTCACCTATTCTGGTGTGAGTTTCATATAGTATCCATAATAGTTCCTCATGGGTAATATAATATCTTCGTTTCTCCTGCTTTTTATGGTACAATTAACTTCTCTTCATCTTCAATGTTTAAAGCATCAAAGCTTTTTAATTATCGATATTCCAAAGGTGCAAGCTGCACTTAGTTTTACCAAAAAACTTCTGAAAATATTTTAGGGTACTTTTCTTGGGGAATACGTGAAAACAATTATCTTCTCTTTCACACGAAATTAATGCATTTAACTTTTCAAGAAAAATATCACAATTCGCTACAGTATCCATTAGTAGAAATTAGGGTATCGGAAATTTTTTAAAATAAAAACGCTGCTCGCATTATCAAACCTTGTATAAGACTGACAAAGCTAACAGACTCCCAACAGCTCAAATGCCAGTCGTCTCTTTTCAACATCCACCAAGTATATCTTTTTCTTAAATCCTGTGCCCCTTCTCGGCAGCTCTGCCATCAGTCGACAAGCAGATCAATAAAAAGATGAACAAGTATAAAAACAAGAATAAAGTCCTTTAGTAGCCTCAAAAGAGTTGTCAGTCATAAACTTTAAAACTTCAGGGCAGTTCTTGAGGTGAGCAGCATTTTTATCTTCATGATTGCACAATAGACAACCAGTAGAGTTCATTACACTTATTCAAAGCAGATGCCTTTGTAGACAGTCATGTCCAGTTGTTACCCGGAAACAAGCGACACAAACAGCTCGTGGTAAGGAGCCAAGGATTTTTATTATTCCCATTATGTTAAGTTTTCCATTGCCTGCACATAGCCGTATGAGCATAAAGTGAAACACTGTTATACTTTATTTTAATAAGGATTACACTTTTGATGATACGCAAAGGCAAAGGGGAATTTGGTTGGATCATAAAGGAACCAGTTTTCGCAAATCTGTCTGCCTGCTCATTTCTAAAAACATTGCAGTAAAACTCACACCAGAATAGGTGAACTAAAAACAACAGTTCATCCTGACACTGAAGTGTGCAGTTGAAACATTGCACACTTCAGTGTCAGGATACACTGAAGTGTATCTGTGATTGTCGACATACAGCGGTGAGGATCAAAGCTAAGTAAAATGTAATGAAATATTAGACCTTTCACCAACGTATTTGGTGTATGTTGACATTCAACGGTGAATGTCGACACATTCTTCTATTCTGTCTTTCACAGCAACACATACACACACACATGATGCTTTTAACACATAATTTTGCTACAAAATAATCAGCATACTTAGAATTTATTTTATATACAGAGAGAGAGAGAGAGAGAAATATACATCATCAACTCAAAATATTTTTACAAAAGTATCCCAAATATTAAAATTAATTATTTATCGGGTATTTCTTTAAAAAATGAACAATACAATTTCATTTTCTTTTATACAAGTTTCAAGATTTTAAGTTTTATTAATAATACCTTTTCTTATAAAATAGTATTTAGTGGCCATTAATCCAAACTAAGTATAACAGAATCCGATAAATATTTACTGTCAAAGATGAAATCTTTCCCTGGGGATAAAGTCTGCCAATGAATGCAGGTGACAACCCCCTCATTTGTTGGAAACGTCAGGATTTGCTGGGTCTGTAACTAATTTAAGGGTTGGCAATAGGAAGCGTCATCGTGGCGTCCTAAACTTGCATTGTTTCCAACACTTGCCGAAAATCGATTCAACGTGAAACCGTTAATTTTAATCTTTCGTCGCTTCTGGTGGATTTTCTATAGGTTTTGACATTGTGTGTCAAAATCTAAAGCAGTTGGTAATGGGAGGCTTGGAAGATAACTCCGAAAGGAGAAATTGAGTGAGTTTGAACGTGAAGTATTAAAGCTTTCTGAATTAAGATAAAATAAATACTTAATTTTTTAATTTTAGTAGCCATCTTTATGCATACCTGGGATTTTTTTTTCGAAATTGAAAGGTCAACCAAAGATATTGTTATTTCACGTCATTTAAGATTTTATTACTGTCGATAAGCTAAGTTAATAAGAATATTTTTTAAAGTTTTGAAAAAAGAAGCAATGGGAGAAAATTTTGATTTTAAATGAGCAGTAAAAGACGTAAAGTCGCTCATAATCATTTAAATACTATAACCATTGCAATATTTTTTGGGGTCTCATTCTTTTATGCAATTTTAAAAATACCGTTCATAAATGCTTTTCGAAAAATAAATATTTTCTTAAATTCCACTCATTTAATAAAAATCTCACTTCTGACAACAACCAAATACTTTCCCTATATCAAAAAGGGCAATTGTCAAAATTCTTTTTTTATATAATGAAATATTAAAATAGATATACATTTAAAAACACACACACACACACAACTTAATACGTTCAGCAAAATATAACTTAAAAACATATATTAAATAAAATTACTCTCGAAAAATTTAATTTTCCTTTTTTTTTTTAACAGAAATAAGCACTTGAAATAAATAACTAATAAATTTATGATTGCACACGATATTTAAATTATGTTATAAGCTTCAACATAAAATTCAAAGAATCCATCTTTCAAGATTAAAGTATTTTTTAGGAAAATCAACAAAATTATGAAACGAAACCTAAAGAAATTTAATAGCAAGAATTATTAATAGTTTTTGATATGTGACATAATTTGAATAGACTTTTTTCATATTCCAAAAATTATCGAAAATAATAATTTTTTGCATATTGATAAATACTTTTATTGATTGCAGCAGAAAGAGAACGAAACATGTAATGAAACAATTAGAAAAATATAGATATTAATGTAATATAAATTAACAGAAAAAAATTAGTCATATTGTGATAGTTATAACGATAACAAGTAATTTAATTTTATGAATGATAGCAAATAATTATAAAAATTGGAAGTTTAAACCATTAAATCATGGTTTATACCATCTTTTTTATTTTATTTTTTTCTCGTTTGGATGCTCTGACTTACGTAAAGCAAAAGAGAATGGATTTTTATAAATACAATAACTTTTTTTAATAATGTTGGATTTTCAGGATTTATTTTATTTTTATTAAATTATCTAATGAGAATTCCATGAAAAATTATCTTCCAATTTTAATATTTTTTATGGAAAAATATGAAAGATAACTAAGAGCATTTTTACTGACAACTAAGAAACTACATTACTGGCCAATAAAATTGCTACACCAGGAAGAAATCCAGATAACAAAATGATAATTACAGGATAAATATATTATACTAGAGATAAGAAGTGATTAAATTTTCAAAAAATTTGGCTGGATAGATCCTGATAAATCAGTACCCAGAACAACCACCTCTGGCAGTAATAACAGAGGTTATACGCCTGGGCATGGAGTCAAACAGAGATTGGATTGCATGTACAGGTACAGATGCCCATGCAGCTTCAACACGATGCCACAGTTCATCAACCGCAGTGACTGGCGTTTGGTGACGAGCCAGTCGCTCGGCAACCTTTGACTAGACGTTTTCTATTGGTGAAAGATCTGGAGAACGTGCTGGCCAGGGAAACAGCCGAACATGTTCCGTATCAAGGAAGGTCCGTACAATACCGGCAACATGCGGTCGGGCATTATCCTGCTGAAACGTAGCGTTTCTCAGGGCTCGAATAAAGAATAGAGCCATGGGTCGTAACACACCAGAAATGTAACGTGCACTGTTCAAAGCACCATCCATGCGAACAAGAGGTGACTGAGATGTGTATCCAATGGCACCCCATACCATCACGCCAGGTGTTGGGCCAGTATGACGATGACGAATGCACGCTGCTAGTGTGCGTTCACCACGATGCCGCCAAACACGGATGCGACCATCATGATGCTGTACACAGAACCTGGATTCATCTGAAAAGATGACGTCTTGCCATTCGTGCGCCCAGGTTCGTCATTGATCGCACCATTGAAGGCGCTCTTGTCTATGACGCAGCGTCAAGGGAAGCCGCAGCCATGGTCTCCGAGCTGAGAGTCCATGCTGCTGCAAACGTCGGCGAACTGTTCGTGCAGACACTTGTTGTCTTCCAAACGACCCCGTTTCTTGACTCATGGCTCGTGACGTGGTTGCACGATCCATTACGGCCATGCGGATAATATGCCTGTCTTCTCGGCTGCTAGTGATAGGTGGCCGTTGAGATCCAGCATGGCGTTCCGTATTACCGTCCTGAACCCATCAATTCCATGTTCTGCTAACAGCCATTGGATCTCGACCGACGCGAGCAGCAATACTGCGATAAGATAAACCGCAATCACGGTACGCTACAATTCGACCTTTATCAAAGTCAGAAACGGGCTGGTACGCATTTCTCCTTCTTACACGAGGCATCACAACAACTTTTCACCAGGCAACAACGTTCAAATGCAATTTGTGTATGAGGAATCAGCCGAACAATTTCCTCATTTAAACACAATGTAGGTGTCGCTACTGGCGTGTGCTTTGTTTGAATGCGCTGGAAAGCTAATCATTTGCATATCACTGCACTTTCTTCATTTCGTATAAATTTCACGTCTGTAGCATGTCGCCTTCTTGGTGTAGCAATTTTATTGGCCAGTAGTGTAATTTATCCTATTGCATTATCTATGGATTTTAAAATGATTATTTTTGATATTTAATAAGCTTCACTAAACTCAATAAACAATTTATTTTGGTGATCTTTAAGCCAATTAAGCTATTAAATTTCTGCTATTAGTGATCACCTTGGTCAACCTTTGGTGCAACTAATCTTACATATAATTTTAAATAATATATAAAATAAAAGAAATTTTATAAATATTTACTCTATTAAGGAAGTAAAAAACCATTCAATATTTTTAATCTTGGATTTTGTTTCTTCGAAATACATTTTACTATTGGAAAATGATTAGCAGTGAAAATAAGCAGTAAAAACAATAGTACACTGTTTTCGTGTGTTACTTGGTAACTATTTAATAACATTCTAATACTTGCTTAGTATCAGTATTGTTTTTAAGAACTGCGGTTTGTAAACAGATATTTAAAAAATTTTCAATGTTAGTGTTTATTTCTGATTCATTTAGTACAGGTTTCACCATCTTTCTTGTTTTTGTGTCAAAACAAAAACACATTGAAAAAAATTAATTATTTAAACTTACAAAACACACTGTGAAAACCAGTTTGAAGAACAAATTTTGATTAAAAAATTAAACTTCAGAATTAAAATAGATGTAAAGAGGTTGAAATAAAGTAAATTTTAAAAATATTTAATATACATTTTGAACTTAATTGTATTGAATTTGCTACCGATTCCAAAAATTCATATAAAGTGCATGTCATGGTTACACTATCTCATAAAAAATACTTGAAATCCAAATGCTTAGTTTTAAGAAAACTAACAATTACAGTTATTAATTGATAAAAAAGAAATGGAAGATAAAATATCAATTCATTTCATAATTATTATAAAATCATTACATTAATTTTAAATCGATTAACTTAAAAATGATCAGATTTAAAATACACTTTACCATAAAATTAAAAACGAAATTCCTTAAATAATTAATACTTTAAGCTTTTTTTTTTATAGAAATAAAGGTTTTCAAGACAGTGGAATAATTTTTTTTTACAAACATAACTGTAACCGGTGAAGATTTGAAAAAAGATCATTTTTACTAACGATGTGGCCTTGGAAAAGAAAACCAGTGTCCATGTCAAAAAAATTCGTGGAGCTTTTATTCGCATTTTCTTCTGTTTTAGAAAATCATTCAGCTATCTGCAAAATAAAAGGTATGGTATGAATACATTAAGATTGATATTATATAATAAGATTACTGCAGAACAAAATTATAACTTAAGAATAATTAAACTATAACTGAAATTAAATAATGACCTGATTTAAAAAAAGTACATACTATTTCACAAGAAAAAGTCAGAATGAAAGTACTGAGAATGTTGATTATAAAATATAGTATGTTTCTCTATTAAAAAAAATTAAAATTGTTACGGAAACTATATTAACCGTAATAGCTATGAAATGTAGGCTAATTGTTTGCAGCAGTGCCATTTGATAATGAGATCAAAATGAACTTTATGCTTAGTGGAATACTGTACATAAGGATTCATTTAAATTTGCATATCACTTTTATTTGGTGTTTCAAACTTATTTTTAAAATTCTGCATAAACGACTATTGCTTTTATAAACATATTACTTTCAAGCATCGCTGCCATTTCTATTCTGTATTCTCCCCTTTTTTCTTTCTATTCCAGAATTTCTATTAATCCTTAGTTCTTCGAATCCTAAGAAATTGATATCATCACGCTTGTCATATGATACTATTTATTTCTTAATTGTGCACTAATGATGAGCGAATACACTACTTCATTTTAGTGTCCAAATTTTTGCGCAATGTAAAATGAATTTTACATTTACCAATCAGGGAGATCTATAGAAGGTTCGAATGTCTTTCTTTTCTCAACGGCATGTCAAAAAGAGCGTTCTTTGTTGCGTCTTCGAGTTTCATTTATAATCAAGAATAATATCTGTTAAAGTATTTCCATCAGAAGTCAAGCTCAACCAGTAATTTTACAGTAATTATATTCATTATATATCTTTTTCAGCCTGTAGCTATTTAAAAATCAAATCTAGTTTGATAATTTCTATCAAACATTGGGACTTTAATAGCACAAAACATATTTCTCTTTTCATTTTTCTCTTTAAATGAGATTTATTTTCCTATACCCATTAGTTTTACCCAGAAGTATATAGTAACTTTGCTGTTACTTCCCAATAGATCCTACACTTACGTATCAGGAAGTCAAACTAGTAAAAGCCAATGAACAATACAAATCTGGAAAATTGATATATTACCTATTCATGGGATCTGACAGCATGTTGAGATTGTAGTGAAGTAAAGAATAAGTTCGGTCGAAAACTGAGTATTTTAAGTTGAAGTAAAGAAAAAAGGGATGAAAGAGCTATTATGAACTTTGATCCGGTCAACAATTTTGAGAGAGAGAAAGCGCAACTTGGAGTAAAATTGATTTTCCCCCTGATTTTGTCGGGAATGAAAGACTTTTTCTGTTAATTTTTTTTTAAATAAAAGACTCTATCAGTTAAGTATAGACGGTATATGTTTTATATATTAGAAAGAAATGAAAGAAAGTGTATTTTACAATATAATTATAAAATGTTTTCTTAAAATATAAATCATAATAACATGTATAGTAGGTGATTCTGTTGTCTAGTTTTAGAGTAACACATACTAATTCTTTAAAAAAAAATTTCAGTCGAAATAAATCAGGAAATGTTTATATAACCTTAAAGCAATGCACAAAATTTCATTCAACGATTTCTAAAATCTAACAATTTTGATCGAACTCGTTAAAGAAAGAAGAAATCAAACCGATTAAAAATGCATAAATCAAATATATTATTGCTTAAAGTGTTCAAATTTACTTGACATTTCCTGAAAACCGTTAATTTTTGTACTTTTTGGTGATACTTTCTAAATAATGAATGATTTTTGCTCACTATAGAGTACAATAATGCAAATTATATAAGGATTTGTTGATACTTTATATTAAAATACTTTATATTTTTTTGTATTTTTATAGATAAAGAAATTAATACTTTATATTTCTTTATCTATAAAAAGTACATACAGTGAAAGAGTTTTTAATTGCCATTAAAGTGTAAAATGGACATTCAAGTCACACAGTATTATTAAACGCTTAAACAATTAAAGAAAGTAATTCTTTAATTATATAAGCAGTAGCACTTGTTTGGATAAAATATTTTTTTTTAAATATTATGTCCTTTTTTAATACTAAATAAACGTGGACATTGAATATTTATTTCAATAGTATTATTAAGCTAAAGACTAAGCGATCTTAAAATATAAGAATCTATTTGTGTTATAATAAAGAAATAAATTTGTTGTTTTTAAACTCTTATAATTTTTTTGTAGAAGATATGATTATTCATTTTCATGAGAGATACTGAATATATAATTTGATTAGAATTATGAAATTAAATGATTTCATATTGAATATTTAGTTTGATTGGAATTATGAAGCTAAACGATAGGAGACACTAAATAATCTTGATGTATTCACAATACATTTACTTGTATGAAAATAAAAAAAATAAATGGTACTTTTCCAGTATACCCCTTACGAGAATCACCCTAACAGAAAAGAAAAAATCGTAAACTATTATCGTAAATAATCCATTTGCTTAGGTTTACATTTTTAGAAACTACTGAAAATTAATAAAAATTTATATTTTATAAAATAAATTATTATAACTTATTGACTACACCTACTTAAACACCAATGTTTATTTCTAGCGAAAACTTCTTGACTATCGCATCTATGATCGATTGCGTATGTATAATGTAATAGAACCATTTTTCAATGAAATTAAGCTAAATTATGTGATACTTAGCTGTTTTTCACTCTTGGCAACTTGCGATCGTAATTATCCTTTTAACGAACAAAATTATGTTTATGTGCAAAAGATGCACCAACTTGCTTAAGTTTTGTTTATCTCTTTTCACTCAATTTTTGCGCAAAAAAATTCTTTTGGAATATATTTAATTTAAAATAAAATTTTGAGCCATTAAAGCATTGCATATTTTAGTCACATTACTTTCGCTTCTCCGTAAGAAACATGCTATTTATTTAAAATCAGAAACGGGATTGCAAAAATTGGAAAAGTAGAAATAAATTTCTGTCCACCATTATAAAAGATTTTTCTAGAAAGCATTCTTTACAAGTTGTAAGTTTACATTTATAGAATTTAAGTTAAAATAGTAAATTTTGAAGTACGTATTTAGCTGTTCCTATAAGTGATTAATTTTGTGCTGTGATAATTATTTCTCCCGATGTAAATAAGATTTAAGAAACAGATCTCTAGACGCATGAGAACTCAGCAATCTCAAAATGCATACTTAATTTTTATACATGTAGCACTTTTCTCCCCCTCTCTGTATTATATTCATGTCTTTATTTAATACGATCTGTCAATTTAGTTTTGTCAACTTTGTGTAAACTATGAAGAAGACAAGTGGATTTTGCGAATGAAAAGTCTGAAAATCAATTAATATTTCAGAAAGCACAATTTAGTTAATAGTAGTGTGATTAAATCAATGTGATTTAATTAGTTTCTTTCATTTACTGTAAACTATTGTAAATAAGCATGCTATTACGTGGGTTCTTAAATAAATATCTCGAATTAATTTTAAATTATTAAATAAAATATCTCAAATTAATTTTATATAAAAATTAAAGAATTTGTATTTTTGTGTATTAGATATATCGTTATTCCAATTGCATTTCTTTTCCTTGTTAATAACGTATAATGAAGATTTCTATAAATCCAATTTCAGTACATTTGCAAGGATTAATTTCTAAAAACTAAAGAATATCTCGGATATTTCTATTCTTTTATTAATATTTGAGATTAATGAAATATAAATTCAGGTCTTCAAAAAAGAGTGCCTCCCTGAAAAGTGACTTGCTCTAATGCAGCTGCATAACATTGAAACAGTGCATCTCAATGAAACAAAAATACTACAGTATTGTAATGTAAAGTTTTCTCAATCATAGAGATAAGCAAAATATACTTTAATTAGGCAGAGAACTTCCATATTTAGGAACAATGAACTAACAGTAGCTTTTTAACATGAACTAACAGTGATTAACATCAATAATATGACATCATTTTTACAAGGTGTGTTCATAATACCTTCACAATAAATGAACGATCTATATAAATGAAGTAGCAAAGTAAAAATACCTATTTTTTGATGAGTTGATCTGATGTAGAGAGTTTTAAATGGATTTTATCAAGTTTTATTTCATTGATATCAATATAAGAAATCTCTGTTTTTTAATCCTATATTAAAGTACAGTTATTTATCATGATTTTGTGCAAGGAAAGATTCTCTTGCTTAATGAATTACGTCTTCATTGACAAAATCTCGATATGTCACTTGCAAAATGTAAATAGATATATTTTTAATGAAAAGTGAATAATTTTGATAAAGCATTCCAGAAAAAAATATAAATATATGCACTATAGAAAGATCTATAAAATTGATAAATTATACTGCGTTAGTTACTGATGAACTTAAAACAATTATAAGTAATTAAATCTCCAAGAAAAATGGGATTGTCATAAAATAATAAAATTATAAAAATGATTGATTAAAAATTATTTTAGAAATGCTACAATAGGATTAAAATTGTAAATATGTTTCTGCAAGTAGCAAATTCCACTAAATGAAAAATATGCTAATATGTAATCAAACATAAAAGTCAAATCAACAAGACCTCTTGAATAGTTATATTACAGACTTAAAATTTGTGTTCTAGTAACTTAAATTAACATTTTCAATTAATGTTGAGAAACCACGTCTATTAAACATGTCAGAAGAATTACATAATATTTCAATAAGACATGTAAAACCGTATTTAATTAAAAATTAAATGAAACTGTGCATAAAATTAATAGAGTTCCTGGAATCATTATTATCCCCAAGGAAGAACGATTAATCAAATGTTCCTTTTGTTCCTTTTACAGCTTACATTATTAAAGTGGCTCATCACTGGTAGGAAAAGTTCTTAGAATGATTAAATAATCTTCACATCTTTTCGAAATGTACCATCAAAAACAATTTATAATTTCAAGCGCCCACTTAAGCGTAACAAAGCCTCCATAAATCTTGACAAATGTTTCTTTACTTCGCCTTTAGTTGTCATCAGTTTCTTTAGTAATATTAATTGTTAAACATCTTACCCCAAAGCCTAAGAATTTAAGTTTCATAAAAATTATCCTAAAAAATAAAATTTAAAAAAAAAAACCTTAAAAAGAAATATTGTTGCCGAATTCATTGTCGTCCTTAACGAATTCTTACGTAAAAAATTTAAAAACGTATAAAAATTAAGATTATGTTATGCGATATATAAATTAAGTGAATATTTAGTCAGATAACAAAACTTTACGTTACAGAATTATTTTTATTTTTCAAAAACCAAATTACAGAAATTTATTTCTATAAATTTTTAATTTATAAAGAAAATTACGTTCTATTGTCATATTTAACATGCGAGAACTGAATAAGTCCCATCCTGTTTGATTTGAGTCTGACATTTTATAATGTAAGCAGTAACGAATTGAAAGAGCAGTACTCAGTATTCTTTAAAGCGAAAAGAGCCTCAGATTTGATCCCAATCATTGTTGAAATGCCAGAGATGGGTAATAGTCTTCGGCTTTTTGTATCCACGTCAGACGTGGTGAATGCTTGCCAGCCCTCTAAATGTTTTTGGGATTCTGGGGTTCATGAATAAGACCTACTATATCACTCCAACTGCAACACTTAGAAAGATAGGAGATATCACATCAAAATTGAATTTGTAGATATCATGTTCACAAAGTATCAAATGATTGAATTTATAGACTTCTGTGAAGTGGGGTTCCAGCCAAAATAAGTAAACATATTTGCTTTAAACAGCCATTGTTGGAGATCGCCGCTGCCACACGCCTTAGCATTGATGCAAAGAGATTTTGGATGTGTTCTTGGAGTACAGCAGACCAAGCAGCTTCCACAGGCTGCGAAAGATATGAGAGCAAGCATTTTAAGGAAGCAATTCAATCTGGTGATTGACTAAGGACTCTTGGACAATGAGTGCTACGTGTAGTCGCGTATTATCCAGTAGAAAAATGGCTGAGAGCAAGTTCTGAAGGTAAGGAAGGACAACTACTCCAATACTTCGGAGATGTATTACGGCTGTTTAAAGCATCGGCAATGCGTGTTAGAGGAGTGCGAGAATGATATCCAACACCACCCCATAGCATAATATTCGGCGCAGGACCAGTGTGGCGGTGTATAACGTAGCTGTTCAGCATCCTCTCTCTACAGTGTTTCCAGACTCGAATGCGACCATCATGGTGTTGTAGATAGAAGCGTGACACTTCAGTAAAGACAATTGCATTCCATTCTGCCGTCCACATCCTTCTTTTATCACTTCATTGGTGGTGGAGAAATTAGTGAATCTGCGTCAAGGGAACACGAAGCAATGGACATCTTGCGAACAGACCACGTTGCTGTAAACGGGGTTGAATAGTACGCGCAAACACTGGATGATGCTTTACAAACGGAAAGTGCTAGGCTATGGTTCGTGACGTGGCTGAGCGATCCATCACTGCCATGCTCACAATTTGACTGTCAACACGTGAAGTGGTGCACTGAGGTGGATGGGTCGAGCATTTCGTACCCTCCTGCATCTAACGCTCACTTATCCGCACTGCAGTTGTTTGGTTTCGTCTATTAATAATATTCGTCTAACACGAATATCGAATTTTTTGAAAGATTATTCATAATTTCGGAAAGACACTATTTTTCCTGTATCGAACTTGGATTCTTGATCATAAAATGATTGCTGTTTTCTAAAAATCTTGGATCTTAATCAAAAAAATGATTGCTGTTTTCTAAAGGATCGATTTTTCGGGAAAAAAAACCTACAAGAAAAACACAATTTCCGAACTTGAAATCGTTTTAATAGTTTTAAATAGTGCTTTAAAGTGGATCCACAGGCACGCGTGGTGTTCGTCTTAGCTTAAATTCTAATCATTTGCATAGTTTACCACCACTAACGCATGTCCTCAAGATCATGCGATTTTCATGCTTCCTTCAGGGTGTTGTATTTACGGTGCATTTACAGAAAATCCTGAAAGGCAATGAAAGCGGTGACTACAAAATACCTTACAAATGACTTAGGCTGTTGGAGTATAATGTACGGGCATAAAGATGTATCATTGCATTCACTATGGCGTAATGGATGGACTTCGTTTTTTTTTATGAAATGTGCTGAGTTCAGCCTTAATTACTTGTGGACAATGGATGATATGGACTGCATTTCTGTTTGCAACGTGAACAACTGTTAATGTGTGTGGTTGGGGTTTTTCCGAAAAACCCATAATATCTATACGTGAATACAGTTTACCCATAAAAGATATTTATAGTAGAAAAAATTGACGGTTTCTTAAATGCTTTACACTGGTTTTCGGAAGATAAACTATTTGCTCGCTTTTATAAATTACAAGCATGTGAAACTGAATATAAATCCTAGAACTTTTGAACAAAAAATCATGAATTAGTCATTTAACTAATTCACTATTTTTAAAATATGTTGTATCAAAAATATTGATGCAGTATATGTACTTATGTGCAGGGCATTATTCACTTCAATTCGACTATTATTTAATAATCGTTAGCTATACATATCTGTCAAAAATATTTTATTATATAATAAAGAAATATATAAAATGAATAATGTTAATAAGATTTTATGTTGATACTTGAAAGCAACTTAAATTATGTTATTTACTTTAGCAAACAATAGTTTAACATAAAATACTTTTTAATCATATGATCTTTTATGAGTACTTATTGTACTTTATAGAAAATTATGATACAGGGAGCACAAAGTACTGAAATATGCTTGTTTTATATATATATATATATATATATATATATATATATATATATATATATATATATATATATATATATATATATATATATATATAAATATATATATATATATATATATATATATATATATATATATAAGATAAAATATGAAATTGGAAAAACAGTGAAATATAAATAAAATAAAACATGAAAAATATGGAAAAGCACTGAAATATATGAAACAGATGAAAAGAAGAATACATAGGGGCCACGTCTTCATCAGGAGGGAGATGGCCAGCTATGCTAAAAGAAAGAACACTCTTTTCTGACATGCTCGAAGGACAAATGTCTAAAGATCTTCGAGCAATTCCCCAAAGAGTGTTCGTATTCAAAGAACCTAGGTTAAAACATTTGAATAAATATAAATGCAGAAAATTAGAAATACCTATAAATTAAACACAAATGCAATTAGAGATACTCATATAAATGAAACATACATACAGTAAAAATTTAAATACATAAAGCCAAAGTCAGCAAATCAGATGAGATTTATACATGAAAATAGTATGAAAGTTGCCAAAAGTAATTTTAAAATTATAGTAAAGAAGTGTTGCCAGTTGTAATTAGATTAAATTTAAAATATAAATGTAGGTGTTTTAAGGATTCTTGTAATAACTTCAATGCTTGGGTGGCCCTTATGTAGTTATAAAAACTACGCATTACTTCAATCTTACAAGCGATTCCCTACTTCCTACATATTTTAAAATAAAATTAATTGGAATATTATTATTTTTTAAGTGATCTATCAGTCGTTTAATTTGATTTTTAGTAGATTCATGGTTGTTGCAAATATTATAAATGCGATTAAGTTCATTAATTATAACGTTTCTGTATATTTTTAAAGAAATATTTGAGTTCTAGGAAATTAACTTATTAACATGAAAATTAAATTGATTTGTTTTGTCGAAGACATCAATATATGTAGTAGAATTATCAATAGTGATAAATAATCTCCCTCCTGATGAAGACGTGGCTCCTATGTATTCTTCTTTTCATCTGTTTCATATATTTCAGTGCTTTTCCATATTTTTCATGTTTTATTTTATTTATATTTCACTGTTTTTCCAATTTCATATTTTATCTTATTTATATTGGCAAATCTTTCTTTAGCTGCTTTTGCGCTGGCTAGATTTCCTATTGTATTGTATATTCTGTATTGTATTTTTATATATATTTATATTCTTATATATATTTATAATTTTTGCTATATGTATATATTTTTTGCTTTATAATTATATATATATATATATATATATATATATATATATATATATATATATATATATATATATATATATATATATATATACATCTGTGTGTGTAAGTATATAGTTGATTGCATTTAAAAATAGATAATAAATTTTAATTATTCTCAGATATACTTATAGATGCTTTGACAATAATTACTGAATTGTTAATATTTAAAATACTATTTAATTTGAGCATTATTAAACATTATGCACATCATTAAAAACTGCCTTTATGTCAATAATGTGTACTTATCATTAATATCAAACATTTGAATCAAAGCATAATTGCTATTCTCTTAATAATTATATGAAATAATCCTACAATGCAAAGCGAAATGTATTTTTGTAATTTTACTGCAACGAATTATAAAATACTAATAATAATTTATCAATTTGTACTGTTTATACAAATCTTTAATATAATTTATTTTAATCCAAACTTCAATTATCTTATAAAGTATTAATTTTTAGTGAAACAATAAATTAAGTTTAAATAATTAACTCGAAATAGGGGTAAGATTGATTATAGCCTAACTTAGTTGTCGGATAAGTATGCATTAATATTTTATAACTAATAAACTCAAGTGCAGACACGTAAAATAATTTAATTTACTTCTTCGCGAACTGTACATTAAACTCAGAATCTACTCTTATTGCCCGAATTCATTGAGCAGTGCCTTTAAAAGGAAAGATAACAGAAGATTAGTTGTCTGTTATTAACGATCCAATCCATACGAAAAGTCATTGTTCTGCGACAAAGGGGAATATCTTATTTTGCAAATTCTTCGAAAAGAAATCTTCATTGGCAGTTTCTGAAAACGCGCCAGTATTTTCCCTTGTCATGAACATCTTTAAGAGTTCGATGAATAGTAAGATTATAAGCTCATCATCACCAGAAGGAGGATTTACATGGTAGGTACACATTGACAAATTTTCAAATGAATGTCTGAGTTTCATTTCTCAATGATTTATTCGATTTTATTTATTAAGAGTAACTCATTGAAGTATTTTCACAAACTTCTTTAGTGTTGAGATCTGTTACTGATTTTTAAGTATAGTATGTATTTAAACTATATCATATATCTTAAGAATACATGGCTCATTAAACTAATTGGCTTCAATTATCTTTAATAATTGAATAATGCTCATCAGTTAGTAACACCTAATTAATCTAATTCCGCTTCATATAATCCAATTCCAATAAGGATATCAATTTGTACTTAGAAGAAAAGCAGAATTTTTTGTTTTGAAGAATAGCAGAATTTTGAAGAAAATAGAAATTATTATGTATGTACCTAGAGCAGATATAGGAAGACAGTTTTTTACATTAAAGGAAATCTTTATTTATTTATTTTTTTGTCTAATTTGCCATATTTTGCTATCGTTTAGTTACGTTTTATTTTAAAGTGAGGAAAAATATTTTCCTAGGCCTTATTTAAGGTTAACGTGAGATACGGGGATGTAACTTAGCACAGCATTACTTATAATAAAATATACCAGAATAAGGTAGTATAATAAATGTATCATAACAAAAATGTTTTTATATTAGCATTTGAATTTATTTTTGTTGACATTAGCGTTTGAATTTTTGATGTTGCTTTCTTTATTTCATGAATATGTTATAGAATTACTTAAAATCATGGATATCATTTTTGTTTTATAAATATATTTAAATTTGAAAATTAAAGACATGGTTCTTAATAGCAAATATTTACAACAGCGTAGTTAATAATATTACTGCAACACAAACTATTTGTTTCAAAATCTGTATCTTAGGTATGTATACAGATCAAATTATTCTACAGCCTTGGAGAATCGTTTAGATACTTTAGACTTAATTGAATGATGTGATTGCGAAAGAAATTATTGCATGCGAGAATGTCGTTCTTAGGGAGACAAATCTGAAACATCGCAGCATGTAAATTGAATAATTTTAAATTCGCAAATAATTTTAAATTTAAGAATGACTGGTAATGGAATGCTTAAATAGAGCTTCGAAAGTTACGTGAATATTTTCAGGACGCAGATCTATCGTCATTTTCAATCATGGAAATGACAGATCATTCACGAAAAATAAAATTCGTGATATTATTCGTGAATGATTTATTGAAAACCATGAGAATTATGAAAACAAGACATCTCTTGTATGACTTAATTTTTTTGTGTAAGAAGTGTTTTAAAGCATTTCATTCATTGTTCTTGATATTTCTAAGCGTTGAAGTAGAAATACTTGTAGAAAGACAATGAAATTCAATTAAGTATTTGTTATAAGCCATTGGGAATTGTCTAGTCAGACTCATCGCTATCCTAAATAAAATAATGTAACGTTGCAGTTGCAAAAAGTACCGTTTCAATTTAATAGATACCGTATCGATATAAATCTCTGGAGTAAGAAGTAAAATAAATAAATGATATTGTATCCAGAAACACACTTTGCTTTATATCAATCACTCACAAACAGTTCTGTTAGTGTAGTGATTTGAAAAAGTTAATAAAATACGATGAAGGAAATGAAACCAATAAAAATATAAATCAGGGGGTCATTCTGTTTGTAAAGAATTATCCCGAAATTGGCCTGAGATTTGAGAGTAACTTGATCTTTTAGAAGTAATTTCCTCTGAAATATTTTCCCTAAATAGCAAAAGCTGATTTTTACATGTTACAAAATAAGAAGACGTTTTTCAGTGGAAAATAAAAAGAAAAAAATTATGCGATTTGATTTTTTACTACGCAATGCAACATACATTTATTACATGCGGATAAGTTGAAAAGTTCTTCAACAGTTTTTATAAATATGCAGTAAAGTGATAAAAATGATATAAATTAGTTTTTCTTTCTTTAAAAAATTTTTAACGTATAGTTTTCAATGACACAAAATTTTATAGTTAATAAGATCGAAGGACTTACAACCATTAACATATTTATTTTTGAATTTTTCATTTAATAATGATAAATATTTCGTATCACTTAACTATATGAAATTGCTCTAAATTATATACTTAACTCGGAATAGCATGAAAATCTTATTATAAAATGGGCAAATGAAAAAATAAATTATGATTAAAATTACACGTATTCAGTGAAAATTATTTATTCTATATAAGTTTCAAAACTCAATCACTGTATATAAATGCTTTCATTTAATATAACAATTTAGTTATTTGCTTTTTTAAATTCAACATGATTTGCATTTCGATTGCATGATTTGCAGTATTGCGACAGTTTTAGGGTTTATTGTCCTAAAATGTACTCATTTTTGTGATATAAGATATTTTCCTAAGATTTCAGCATAAAGTTAGTATTCTGTAAGATTATGAGAAGTAACCTAAAAAGTTTTGATTCTTCTCATGTGTGTGTGTGACTGGTTTATTATTTTGATCATTTGCTAATTAAAAATGACTAAACAAGTTGGTTACAGGTGTTATGCACTTACAAATAGCTTATAATATCTTAAAATTATTAATTTAATGTTTTTGTATTTTAAAGATATCTATTCTATATGAGATTAATTTAAAACATAAATATTTTTTGTTAAAATATTTACATAAAAGTAAGTTTGGCAATTGAAAAGATAATAACATATAAAGTAATGTAAATAGTAAATGTATAAAGCAAATGTGAAAAGGCATTTTTCGAATGCGAAAATAAGCGATATTCAAAAAACGAATATGTTTTATCTATTTTGCTTCTCTTAATTTTGCTATATGAGTATCGTATTCTTGTATTTGTGGCAAGTTAACAAAAAACAATATCTAATGAATTGGCACAATCAATCTTTAGACCCACAGAGTCTGATCAAAATAATTTTTTTGAAGTGTTTATCTTTTTAGAGATAAAATTAGGATATTTGGGGTACAAGGGAAATGTAATTAGTTTCTATCATCATTTTAACCAAAGTTGTGAGTTGGTTAAATATACCTGTCCGAATCCACCAGGAAATGTAAATTAAAATGACAGAGATAAATGGTTAGTGCTTAGACTTTTTATTAACAATCGTGGCTTTAATTTCAGTCTCATCTTCTCCAACACTCTGCATCTATATCTTCTTAAACACACGACATTTACATTTTACCTCTGTATTTATTACCGGCAGACTTTTGCGTCATCTATTGTTTCTTTTACAACTAAGTATCCATCAAGGAAGAGCCGATGGCAGTAGTTTATCATCCGGGTATTAGTCCTAGAGCCTGAATAATAAGGCCATTTCAGGTTTAACATTTGAAATGATGACAAAAGAGACCTTTTGAAAGATGCGTGAAGTTTTATATGATTCCAAAAACTGCATACCTTGAAATGTCAAATACCAAAATTGTATTAATAAATGCGTGTAGTATATTTATAAAATGTTATTTTGAAAAAAAAATGAATTTTGTGAAAAATGTCTTTATAAATAAAACGTTATACTACCTAGTTTTCGAAAGTACTGATATGAAATGAGTTGAAGCAAAATATTTTAATTTAAGAGGATTTTATAAATACTTTTTCTGATTATTACTTTTAATTATAATATTTTTGAAAGTTATTTTAATTAAATTATTTTCTAAGGAATTATCTAAAAATTTCAGCTTTAAAATTTTAACTATTTTAATGTGCATTTTGTTGTTAAGTAACTGTGAATACTTTAAATTATTGTTGACTAAATGACTACACTCTCATACAGTTTAATTGGATTTAAATTTTGGAAATCTGGAAAATAAAAATAAAAATGTGTGATTTATTTTTAAATTATAGGGAATTATTTTAAGCTCTGTCTAAAAGTAAACTTACTCTGATTTATATTATATACATAAAAACCTATATAACTGAAAAATTATAATATACGATTAACGTTTAATGTTAACCTCGACAAATACTGATCACACTTCTTACAATCCTTAATTTAAATAAACTAATGAATGATATATATTGTAAGATTTTTAGACTTGTTACTTTATTATGAATTCAAATGTCAATGTTAATCTCAATGAAAATATTTGAAACATCAAATCAAATCTTCAAATTAATGTATGAATTTCTCCTTAATAAAATGATACATTGAACTTTACAATTCTTACCTTTAAGAAAGCAAAACCAGAGAATATTCTGATTATTGGAGGTTTAACAGAAATTATTAAGCATATTTTTTCATCAATCCTAGAGGAACATCGAAGAGAGAATGGGATAGATTCGCATACGCAAATGGAAAAACTATGTCATTTGAGATCTCCACCTTTGCAAATAGATCTTCTAAACAAAAGCAAATAAAAAACATGCACAAGTCCTTATATATTTTTCATGTATATTTCCTCTTAGGTATTCATCAGTTTCAAATTTTAACTGTTTGATTTCGTACATTTTAAAAATAATTCACCCATTATATTTTATTTAAAAATAATATCAGACAATCGACGTGTCCTTTTATTTTTGAAACACTGGGATATTTATATTTAGGTAATGATGATATATTGATTATTAACAAACGTCAAAGTATAAAAACCAACAATCAATATTTCACCTATTAAAAAATAATGGAAGACATTTTTTTTCTATTATAATCTTTTAAACATGCTTAAAAGCATGCTACGAGATTTAATTAAATATACATTTATGAAGCCTTATCAATACACACAACAATTTTAATTTCAAACCAACTTTTTAATGTAATTATTTAATGATAATACGAATTGTCATTTCAAGTTTCACATAAAAAAGTAAATTGCACTTTGTCAAATGTGTTTTAATTTGCAGTTCATTACTGCTTGTATGTCATAACTTGTTATCAGCTTGTTTAATACATTACTAACATATAATATTGAATTCTTTATTTATTATAATAACACACATTATCTAAATATTTGTTCGTTATCTTATGGACTCTTTGCAGCATTTACAATTCGCTTATCACCATATTTCTAAACTAACAAATGTCAAAAATTACCATTTTAAAAAAATTAAAGAAATTCCAATTTCAAATGAAAAGTATTAAATAATGCTGATAACTAAATTTTTCCGTTTTATTTGCTTGCTAGAAAACTTTTAAGAAAATTTTTGTCTTTGTAATGAGAAATTTTCGGAATAATGTTTATTTAAAAATATACGAAAAATGGGTAAATGTGTTATTCTGACTCATTTGCATTATCCTTTCTATACAAATAAAGACTGAATTAGTTTGTTCAGAAGAGGAAATTAAAGATGATTTTGTGAATTCTTGAAAAGAAACATTTTTGAGAGTTATGCGAAAAAATAGATGACCAAATAAAGTAATTACTCATCTTTTATCTGTTCGGTTAACTGCCGCTGTTTAATAAAATAAATTAAGTAAAAAAAAATTAAAGCAAAATGGTATTACGTAAACTATTAAGTGAAAAATGTTATAACACCTTCAGTTATTATATGTTTCTTGAATGACCTAAAATTAAAAATAACTATTTGGGGAACATTTTAAACTAGTCGTAAGATATTATTTATTTAAGTAGAAAGTCTATAAAAAGAAATATACCTCTGTTAGAAAAAAATCTGGGAATATTTTCTAACAGATAAAATTATTTATGTTTACATCAAACTTATTTAATTTTAATTGTTGAATAGTTTTAATAACATTTTAGTATCTGCTTTTTAAAAGAGAATTCTCTTTTATTCCTTTACTACTGAAACATTTACTACTCTGTTGGCATTAATTTTTGAAATACATTGGGGAACACGGAAGAGCAAAAGTTTTCATGAAGAAAAAAGAAAACACGGAAAAAATCTTTGTTTAAGAGAAAATTTATGTCTTGTACTACTTTATTTTTAGAATATATATTAAATTTTAATAAGCAAACTTCCTTTCAAAATGCTTTGTTTTCCGCATTTTCACTTATTTTCAGATAAAAATCTTTCATTCGATGTATTTTGAAATTATATTGTATTCAAGTGTATGGAGATATAAAAGTGGGTGTAAATATTTTATTTATAGTCAACTTGTGTGACAATGTGAAATTTTTAAGACAAAATTAAAAGATAAAGAGCATCATCTTCATGCAGCAGATTTTAAATAATTATAAATTTTTTGAAGTCTTAACGGCTAGTTTTATTTTTAGTTTTCTGTTTAGTTATGATTTAAAAAATTTCATTTCTTTTTATATTTGTAAATGTGCAACAAAGCAGATCAAATAACATTTTCTTTTTTAAACAGTTGAGACATGAATAAAAAAAATTGTAAATTAAAATGGAAAAAAAAAATAAATAACAAGGAAATTTTTTTTTGGTTATCAGTAAATGAGGTTGCTTAGTAAAACTGTTTTATTATTTTATTACAAAAGTAAAATTATAACATAAAAATTATTTCTTTTTAAAATGGTTAACATAAATAAAAACATTTCTAAAAAATAGTAAAATATAAAGTTAAAAGGTGTGAGCATATATTCGCTCAAAGCTCTTACTATGATAGGAATGAGGCTAAGAAATTTTCCTTAAAATATTTACTGACCATTTTCCACCATAACTATATTTCCCAAAATGTGCATATCTATGAAAGATAGATTTGTAATATAAAGATATATTTTTAATATATAATAATCTAATTATGAATAAAAAATTTGGAAATAAACATAAAATTTGGACTAATTTTATCAACGAATTTACAATTTTACTATACATAGTTAAAAAGTAAATGCAGTACTTGATACACGAATGTATCAAAGCATATAAGAAGTAACGCTATATAATTTTAGCTCGAAAATAAACAGAAAACCATATTCTATTTTATATTTATTACACGAATAATTTATATATTTTTAAGTTATTTTCTGTTGATTTTTCTATATAAAATGTATAAAAAAATTTAAATCATAAATAAAAAGTTCAAAACCCAGGAAAACATTATGTAAATATTAATACCATATAACTAACAAGATTCATGCAAATAAAAGTGCCTATGTAAATATTTTCTAATTTGTGACAATATAAATTATGAAAATTTAGATATTTATTTTTAAGCAAGTGTATTTACTTATTTAAGTGTATTTCATAAGGTCAAATAATAATAAGACTTTAACATGATACAATAATAAACTTGATTATTTTACAATATATAGTTATTACTTATGAACTTATGAAAATACGTGTCATTAACGTTCAAAAAATTTCATAAGCAGGGTGTAGCATACAGATTTAAAATCGTTAATTAGTGCATTGAAAGAAATGAAAGAATAGTTAAGAATGCTTAAATGACACATTCCTGAATCATAACATAATAGTTATCAGCATTGATATATCTTCATTTTTACAAAATTCTTGGCAATATTTAACAAATTTTATCAATTTTGATAAAACGCGCTATGTTATCTGTTTACACTGAATGTTACCTTAATTTAATTATAAATTATTTGCAAAATAAATGTAACGATTGCAAAGAATTTTCAATTGATAAATTATTAAGCGATTGTGAATTTTATTTTCTTATGAACGTATGCAAAATCAAATTAATTGTTTTGCTGCTCAAAAGTTACGGAAAATATGCTAATGTTTTCAAGATAAATAAACCAAATACGTTTAAAAACGGAAATTTACTGAGCAAGAGTGCAAAATAAACAAAGGATTATAAACAAGAATGTGAAGCGTCTAATGGAGCTCTTTGTTTTCATCAGTTCAAATGCAAGGAGTTTTATAACGCCTATAAAATAAAAATATCGCTCGTGAACACGGATTTGCTATTTCGGGAACAGAATATTTTCCGATTATGTATTGAGATTCTTTCTTTTCTTAGAAATAAAATACACTGTTTGAAATTTTTTTTTCAAATTGAAATTCTTGTATAAATAATGAGATTTTTGTTATTGTTTATATCAACTTTTTAACATCTGAAATGAGTAGAAGATGTTTTTATATTTTTAATTTATATTTATAGTTTGATTTCAGATACTTTCACTTATCCATGTCTGCTTCATTTTTGTACCTTTTTAAATTTTAGTTTGATATTTGCATTTAATGTAATTGTCAATAATTTTAATCGTTTTGAATTTTCGTGAAACTGTTATTGAATCGTAATTGATTCTCTTATTACACTTTAGCAATTAGTTCCTTGATGTTTTAAATTCTACGAAATATATTCTTTTGAAAATTGAAAATTAAAAAAAGATTTGAAATTTGATTCAAGTGTGAGTAAAGAATTGATAGTTAATTTTAAGTTTGGAGTACAACATTGAAGAAAACACTTTTTGTGAAATAAATATTGATGTAATGACTTTTTATTACATAGTTTGCTTTCTAATTAAATGCTGTAATAAGGATTTAAATGATATTATAAATACTAAATTTTATATATATATATATATTTATATATATATATTTTATATATATATATATATATATATATAGATATATATATATATATATATAATTATTATATATATATTTATTTTATATATATATATATATATATAGATATATAGATATATATATATATAATTATTATCACATAAGTACAATATCATTGTCATTAAACATCACTAAGATAATTTAAATGAATTGTAAATCACTTACAAGTTAAATTTTAAATACCAAAAGAATTTTATTTTTTCTAAAATAATATTAGTTTTTGAGATTTTCATCACATCATAGTTTTCTAATTAATATCGAAATTATTAGATTAGGAATTCAAGAGTTTGAGTGATCACTGATATTTTTTTATTTAAAATGAAGTCATATTTGCTAAAAAATTTTTAAATAATAAAAGAATTCTTTCCCCAAAACTGAACAGTTTTTTACATTATATTATTTTTTATTTTTACATTTGTATTTGAAAAAAAGGAAATCATTTTCAAACGGAATTGGAAATTATTACATTCTAATTTCATCACTATTTGGTATCATTCGGAGAAAACATTGTCAAACTAAGCAAAGAATGTTTTCTCTATTTACTTTATTTATTTTCACTATTTACTTGTAACTGTTTATTATTTGCTAATTATAATTTCTTTGTTACCATTTATTTTCGTATTAGTTCGTTTATAAATATTCAATAAGACTCCTTATTTATTCTTTTTACTTCCTGAAGAAGACATTTTTGATGTACTCAGAACACAAGCATACAAACCTATATTTTAAACTTGAATCAACTGATTTTTATAAGATGTAAGGTAAAATTAGATGCCTCTTTAATAATTAAATTGGAATGGAAAAATAATTGTTTATGT